>JABUQX010114857.1:10000-12500 GCA_015478945.1 Trachelipus rathkii
AGAGAGATCGTTCACGTTGCATTTGGTAAAAACATATTTTAAAAAAGCACTAAAACGGGTTAACTACTTCGTTGTTAGCATGGCGCAAACTTTTCTCAACCCAGGCTTGAGATAATCATTGTGGCGAAATCCACACTGCGCTAAATATTATAGTTATAGTGAGACCCCAGGCTTTCAGGAATATAGTCTCTAAATTGTAGTGCAAAATTGCACTTGCCATATCCTATTCTTCTTAGAATTTTTCAAGTTGCTTAATTTGAACTTATATTCTGATGAGGCATGTATGCTGATCTTTTTCTTCCAATAAAGTGAATATAAATAAACCAGAATTTGTAATTCAATATATATATGTATATATGTATATATATATATATCTATTTTATATATATATATATATATATTTTATATATATATATATATATATCTTTATATATATATATCATATGCTATCACTAATATATGTATATATATAATAACTATGCTGCTCACTCTTAACCTTACTCACCATAATATATATGCTGCTGTTTATATATATATTTATATATAAACTGTATATATATTAGGCTGGGTCAAAACATACCTTTTTTAAATTGGCAAAACTACGCTATGCACGGACATCAGTATCAGGGTGATACTCTTCATATTTCAAAGATTAGTGCGACCCCTTACCCCTCGCACATCTTACTCCACGTTTATCTTATTCTCGATTTTAAAGTCCATCTCAAAGTGACGCATATGTAATTTACTCCCGATCTCTTGTTTAGCAATGCAAGACATACAACATATTCAGATACATACATACATACATACAAACATTCATACAAACATACATACATACATACATACATACATACATACATACATACATACATACATACAGCTACATACATTCATACACACACAAATGTGGATGCTGAAAGCAAGTTTTTGTAAATATCATATTCAGCAATATTTTTATCGTGCAATTGATTCCATTTACTAGAATAATATAGTTGTGCTATTATTGTTTGAGTGTTTAATATATACTTATATATACTTACTTATATATATAACTAATACTTATATATCCTTTGCTAACTCATATATATAGCATATATGTATATATATAATATATATATATATATATATATATATATTCAGATACTATTATTTATGCAAATATGTTTAAAATTTTTAATATTAATAATGTGTATTAGAAGTAAAACTTACAATTCAATATTTGAACATTCAAGTGAATTTCCGCTTCTGATGATTCCTTCTGAAGCAGATATTGTTAGGCATTATCTATTTATTATGAACAGAGAGCAAGTAACTTTGAAAGGTTCGGTAACCGCTAAAGATGGTTATAGAATTGGTGCGAGGGACGTGGAATCCATCTGGAGAAAGTTTTCCATTTCAACCATAACACTTGAAGGAATGAATATATTTAAAAGTTCAAAGACTTCAAAACTAAATAAGATCCTAAAAGACAGACGCAAAGATGAGTTGGAAAGGGAAGTAAAATCAAATGATAAGATGTTTGACATTTGCTCATGCAACTGTTATGACAAAAAAAAATTGAAAAAATGATTGTAGATGCAAAATTAGAATACCTATTATTGAATGGGAATCCTTTGTGGGTAAAAAAAAGGAAAAATCAACTTAAGAAAATTGATAAAGCAGTAACAACTGAGAGAAAAAGGACGCGAGAAAAATTGGTAAGGTTAAATGTTGAATCTATTGTAAGTCTCTCTAGACAGGGGTAAGGGCTGTAGCAGCAGCAGTAAAAGCACCCGAGGCGCAGAAGTTTGAGTTCCTTCAACCAATGCAGAATTAAACTTTAATTTTGTGGAGGAAAAAACATTTATTTCAGTACAATAGTTAAGTTTTTTCTTACATGCAATTGAGCTTCCATTCAAATACATATTCGAGGCAACTGACGACAACTATGAGGACCAAAAACTTTTAGGGAATCATTGGGAATAAGCTGGGGATAGTTGATTTTGAGCTTGTAAACAGCAACCGTGAAAAGATTCCCGAAGACATCGTTAAGCAAATTAGCAGTGACTAAAAATATTTGTATTAAATGTGTATTTGTATAAAATCAGGGAATATATTGCCATCATTAGCCAAGAAATCTACAGTTACCCCTCGTCATGCAAGATGGCTAACAAAGGCAAACAGGATCTTACGGTTATACATTTTCACAAAACTTCGAAGCGAAGCTCTTCAAAATCTAGTAAATATAATAAAGAAAGCTTACGCACCAGGGTGGTTTTGAATAAAGTTACATCCAAAGGCAAAAAGCCAACTGATGCTGCACATAACTTTTGGTACCTGATGTGCCTACTTAAAGATGTGAACAAAAAACATGTTTTGATTATGGAGCGTATAAGAAACAAGGTAAAATTCAATTTTTCATCTGAGCTTTGATATTCGATATATCGAACTATATCGATATATCGAGTATTGGATATATCGATATAATTCGATATTATATATATATATATATATATATATA
>JABUQX010114857.1:15000-20000 GCA_015478945.1 Trachelipus rathkii
GTTTAAATAAACTTTGTAAATTGATGTTTCTTGCTTTATGTGTATTAATATTTATTTATAAAGAAGGCTCATTTGGGTATACTTTCAAGCAACGGAAATTTTAAGTTGAGTTTTTGTGCCTATCTTTTTTAACTATTTAGGTTTTATATATTTACTGTACTAAGTCTTTAGAGACCATCATTTTTTTAGGTTTTTAGGTTTTACTTATTTACCACATGTTCATACTGTTTTAACATTTAATCTATTTTTATAAGCAAGATACTGATTTTTTTTTAATTTTAACGTATGTTTCTAGTATTTTTTGGTGTGTATCTGTATGAAAATTTGTGTCAGTGTGTGGTTGCGGACGTATCTGTACGAATGGCCGGACAGTGCTTCGCCAACGTCCGTGACCTAGAAGAAGAATCTGTGAAGTATCACCTCTCTTACTCTCATCCTAACCTCCTATTTCTGTCTTAGTCCCAGCTATCCAGGGATTCTTTCTCTAACAAACTTAATATTCCTAACTACAACTTTTTTTCACAATTTCAGACTAAATGGTGGAGTCTGTGCCTATATAAACATTAACACTAGACGAAAACATTGAACTCCTAACTTCGATATTCTATGGTTTAAGATCTTTCTTCCAACTACTACTAACACTACTACTACTACAATATATATATATAGTATTATATATAATATATATATATAGTATATATATATATATATATATATATATAATATATATATTATTACTATACCTATATATACTATATATATATATATAATATATATATATATATATATATTGTTTCTGCTATTGCGCTCCTAATAGAACAGATTTTCCGGCCCTTTTAATATCTTACTACTACTCACAAGATTGTTACATCTTCTCATTCAAATGCCAAGGTCCTCTACTTGGGGGACTTCAACGTACACCACACTGAGTGGTTGGGTTCCTCTCATACTGACACAACTCAACTATATAACTGCTTTTATGATGAAATTTTTATACCAGTTTTAATAACTTTAGAAAGTACTTAAGCAGAAGGGAAGTTGCTTACCGTTAGAAAATTTGGGAAACTGAAGCTGAAAGAAGTTTAAAGAACTTCGATTAACTTACATAATTATTATATTTAAAATAGATACCTATATAAAAATTAATTATATTTTATTATTATATTGCAGGGTTGCGGAGTCGGAGTCGGAGTCGGAGTCGCGGAGTCGGGGAGTCGGTAGTTTTGAAGAGGGTGAGTCGGAGTCGGAGTCGAAGTCCCGGAGTCTCGGAGTTACGGAGTCCCGGAGTCGGTAATTTTCAAGAGGTCGGAGTCGGAGTCGGAGTCGGTAACTTTCAAGATAGTAAAGTTGGAGTCGGAAAATTTTAAACTGACAAGTTTATAATTGTGAACTTGTGAATGACTTCTAATCACCTCATGCAAGTTTAATCTGACTTTGGACTTCACATTCATAAAATGCAATTGCAATCTTCGAAGATTTTTAATAAGCCCTTATGTTTCAATTTTGGATTATTATTATTATTAAATTCAACCTTCAACCTTATACCGATCTATATTTAAGATGCTGAGGAATAAAAAGACTCCATGGTACGGAAGAGAAATTTCTCTCAATTTAAACTTAAATATGAAAATCTATTTTATATTTGATCCAGTCTAAATGAAATTTTCATACGAACTGCAAATATGCTTCTAGGTACTTTCTGTAATGTGTTAATTTGTATTAAAGGGTTGCAGGAAGTTCAAGAAGAAAAGGAATACAATCTTAAACATCATTGGTAAGTGATGAAGACTAGCAACTATCTCCGTTACTAAAACCCCCCCTTTCTCCAAGTCATTCTTCAGAAAAGTTCAGAACGATTACGTAATGCGAAGAAGCTTCTCCTAGATATTGAAGAGCTTAGTTGAAAAGCTTCGATTGGTTCAAGAAAAGGTCAAGGTTCTTCCTAACATTTTTCACAGTATTCTGCAAGGTTATATAAAAATTACGTAGAATAATTAAAAAAAAATGACAAAATTTAGGTGTAAATTCGAAGAGAATCAAGACATTGTACAAGAAGCCTGAAATTGCTGTTACGCTCCTAACCATTCCAATGCAAGTTAGCGTGGAACTGCTATTTCTGCTCTTCGCATTATAAAAAATCAGAACCAAAGAGGAAAATGAAGGAGACCTGGCAGATTGCTATTCTATTTTTAAAAAACTAATTCAATTCAATGAGTAGCATGAAAACATTAGATGTTAAGTTCATGTAACTAAGTAATGTAAGTAGTTTATAGTATATATATATAATATATATACTATATATATATTATATAGTATATATATATTATAATATTTTTATAACGTAGATATCAGTGATATATATAGTATATATACTAATATATATAATGTATATATATTATATATACTATATATAGTATATATAAATATATAATATATCATATACTATATATATGATATATATATCATATATATATATATATATACTATATATATAAAGTTCTACGGGTCCCTTCCCTTAATTATTTAAGTTATCAAAAAAAATTTGAAAGGCTTAAGTCTCTTAATTATAATTTATTATAATAAAAATAATAGTTAATAAAAGCTTTATTAAGAGTATTATATTTTATTAATAGAAATGAGCGAAACATATTTGTTAGTTTGGTGAAGATTTCTTAGTTTAATTGGCTGTTGTTCCATATATATTATATAATATATATATATAACTATATATATATATTATATTACTATCATTATATATATATATATATATTATATATATTATATAATATATAATATATATTAATATATATTATATTTATATAATATATATTATATATAATATATAATTAAGATCAAAGGGTGCTTAAATGTAAAGTTTTTCTAAGTTTGTTGCAGATGGATACCAAAGTGGCTACCTTAAGAAGGAATAATGATGGATATATAAAAGATTGTAAAATTAATGGGAAAAAAAACCCTTGCGAAAAAAAAAAAAAAAAAAAATTAACTTTCTTAGGTCGACAGATAAGTGAAAAAAATGAATTTTTTAATAGTAAAGAAGTGTAAGGTTTCTTCATTTCTGAAACGAAAATACTTAGATTTTAACTACGATATGAATGAGAATTTGTCTTGAGTCTGTGAACCAAAAAAAACATTTAGAATTTGTATAAGCAGCAATCTGAAGTAGCTATCAGTGTTTGGAACAAAGGAATAAAGCTAAATAAGATGTTTTTACAAAAACTAACACAAGTTAATAAGTAGCTGTATAACATAGTACATATAGGTCAGTAATAGAGTATTGCGCACAGGTTTGGGGCCCCTAATTTAAGAAAAGACCTAGGTAAGCTGGAGAGAGTGTAAAGTATAGTGCAATAAGTACTGAATTTCTTGGCTTTGAGGGTAAGAGCTGATGAGGCAGAGGCTGGAGGGTAGCTAGGAAGATCGCGTTTTCTTTAGAAAGGCTGATTTATCATAAGGGAACTTGAATACAAGTCTATCAAAATATTTACCACGGACAGGTTTTCTAGAGGACACAATAAGAAATGTAGGAAGACGTTGTAACCTTGATTCATTCTGTAATCAGTGTTTTAAAATTTTTGAATGGCTTTCCCGCGGAAGGTTTGTTTGGTGTGACTCACTTGCAACATAAAAGAAAGGATTGGAAATAGGTATTTGGATTGTTTGGGCATCATATAATATTCTGAAGTAGCCAAAGTGGCGGTTTTTAGTTAGTTATTAAAGTAACCGCACATTTTGTAGCTACCAGTATCACAATAAACTTATTAAAGCTTGTATTGTGGGTTAGCATGAACCTTAGCTTAAAGCTTTTGCTTTTGGTAGTAGTTGGCCTACATATATTAAATTGACCTTTGTTTAGGAAATTGACAGGCCTTAGGTGTGGGGTGTAGGTTGTGTTTGTCGCACATGGCCATGTATTTGATAAATTTACAATCTTACAGTCTCGATAGCTCCATGTGGCCTCTAACTGGTTCTTTTGTTTCCTTATCTCTATCTGAGCTAATTATACGAACTTTGATATAAATATTGACTTTCTGATTGGACAACGATATGATGGTGTAAAGCAATGAAAGAAATAATATTTAGAGGTTGTTTTAGCTGTCGAAACATAATCCCAGCGGCGTTTAGATGTTCATTACTGTTCACACCGTTCATGTGAAGTAGCAACTCTGTTAAAATAATTTTTATGGCAAGACATTTCCGAATGCAACTATATGCTATTTTAAAGGAAAGAAAAAAAAATAGAAAGATTTTCCCAGACAACAAAATGGACAAAGCTCTCACGAATGGGCGAACAAGGTGGTGGAAAATTTCGATGGATTGTTACGACCTAATAAATTTTTAATTTAAGCATTGTTGAAGCTTAAGAGGAGCTGGAATGAATCAAGATATATTTAAACCTTTTTATAAAAACTTAGTATCGTTTCAAGTCGCTGTAAGTAAAAACCAAATTTTTTGCTATAAAGTTTATTTTTTAATGTCCTTTTGAAACTTTATTCTCAAACACTCTTTTCATCATGTGCTACATTGTAGTCCCATAATTAGTGACAGCAACTGCTCTTAATCATATTGGAAATGTGAATGTTTGTTTAGAAGGGTTTTCAAGCAACCATCAACAAACAGGAAATTTTCAAACATTTTGAAGTTGAAACAGAACTTCTGCTTTCTGAAAATGAAGAAATTATAATGCCTCTTGTAGAAATTAATTTAAAATGAAAAGATATAAGCAATTACAATTTATTTTCATGAATGAATTTTTTCAAACCCAGTTAGAGAGCAAGTTCCGCGAAATCAAAGATCCATAACTTACTAATCCTTATGTAAAATTACACTCATTCCAGATCGATATCTAATTAATTTTGGAGTAATTTTGTAAATAAATTTGGATTCGGCAGTCATAATTAGATTGTTTAAGCGATTTTACGGATTTACCTCACTGCAAAATGTGAACTCCAAAACATTTATTTTACTACTCTGAAAAGGCT
>JABUQX010114858.1:22500-32500 GCA_015478945.1 Trachelipus rathkii
AGAGATAGGGCACCAACGTCAAGACGCAGAGAAGAGGGTAAGGGTGAAGAAAGTATGGTAACAGCTTTAAAGCTCTTAGCCTTAGCTTTGATTCTATCCAAAAGGAGGGTGGAACCGGATCCACCCCAAATGTGGGAACAGTATTCCATACAGGGGCGAATAAGACCTTTATATAACTGGAGTATCTGAGCAGAAGAAAAAAAAATTCACGCAATCTGAACAGAATTCCCAGCTTCTTTGAGGTCTCCAAGACAATTCACTATTTATGTTTAGTCCTAGAATGTTTATGTTGTTTACGGGTAAGACATTGTTATTGTTATTGCTATTGTTATTGTTATTGTTATTGTTATTGGTTATGTTATTTGTTTTATTTGTTATTGTTATTGTTTATTGTTATTGGTTATTGTTATGTTATTGTTAGTTATTGATATTGTTATTGTTATTATATTATTATTATTATTATTATTATTATTATTATTATTATTATTATTATTATTATTATTATTATTATTATTATTATTATTATTATTATTATTATTATTATAAAAGAAACTTTAAAAAAATAATTTTTTTGCCAACACCATCAATGAAAACGAAAAGGATAAATTCATATTATATTATGAAACTGAAAATATTAGTCAGAAAAAAGAAGAAGAAAACAAATTAAAATTAATTTTAAAAGAGCATATTAAAGCAAAAGCACGGGAAGAAACTTATATTCAAGATCTTACTATAAAGTCATTGAAACTGCAGCTCGTGCTACTCTATAACTCGTGAAAGCGCCTTTCGGCATGGTGAGAGTAACGTTGTGTACCGATTTCACTGTTCTGAAAAGTGTTTGTAACGCCGCTTAAATCGAATACACAACGAATACCCTCAACATGAGAATGTCGCGACATAAGCATAAGCCGAGTAAAGTATTTGAACATTTTAAAGAAGAACCTAACAAAAAATCCGATAACAACATAAAAGAAAGCTTCTCCATCATAACAAGAAAATATGATTTTTATGAGCTGCGCCTAGGGGAATCATTGCTCTTAAGGAAACATATACCAGTGATAAATATAAATATATTGAAATGTGAAATTTTTTTAAACATCTTTAAATAACAAGAAGTCAATGTAAGTTAGCTTTTCTAACTTTTAAAATTATTAATTTTATTTATTTATTTTTCTTATTAGTTTATATACGATATTTATTTTATCAAACTTGTTATAATCTAAAAAAAATAAAATTATTCCTTGAAAATGTCGGTAGTATACGAACGAAAGCTCGGTACTGTAATTAAATCAGTAGTTTTAATTTATTGTAGGAAAATACTAAAGAAATTTTTTTCTGTAGAAAGAAATTCTTTCTGGAGGTTTGAAAAAGCAACAAAATCATACATTAAAATAAATGCTGATTTGAGTTTTAGAAATATTATTATTATTATTATATTATTCCAATATTATTATTTTATTATTATTATTATTATTATTATTATTATTATTATTATTATTATTATTATTATTATTATTATTATTATTATTATTATTATTATTATTATTATTATAATTATTATTCCAAAACTAAAAACTTTTAAGCAAAATAAATAATAAAATAAAAACGTCTGATATAATTATACATGTTAACTCGATATATCGAAGACAGGGAGTAAATAATTCCCTTAAAACCAATTAAATAATAATAAAGTCCCAATAGACCGCATTGCAAAAGGATACGATATGTATTGATTCAGTTCTCAGAAGATGTAATTGAGTCTTGTTGTGGAGCGAACGATATTGATTGCTCAAAATAAGATTACGTGTATTGCCTCAAATAAAAAGATTAACTTATATCTCAGAAAATATAAACGTTTCCAAATATATATATATCATATATATATATATATATATATATAATATATATATATATATAAATATATATATATATTATATATATATATATATATATATATATATATATATAGGGTAATTCGGTAACTTAGCTAAACGCAATTATTTTAATGGACCCATTACGAAATTATGCTTTGAGAAGCCTCAACTCTGGGCAGCCTTCGTCTAAACGTCTAATCGATATAATTCATTCTTGATTGATGACACCTTTTCTTCTTCTGCTTCAATACTACTTGATCATTTTCAATGATCTTATTTTAAATTTGTGTGCGGTAGATGTCATTATCTAATTTTTCCTTCATTATAAAAACCCTTCCCTTGCACACACCGTTTGGACGAGCAGATTGGATATCTTTTTATATTAGTTCATTGCATATTTGGCACCTATTCTGAAACCGTAAAAGGATCTGCTGGGGGAAAGATTTTATTACAACAATTACGCTATATTTTGACAGTTGCATTTTGATGATGAAAATGGTAGCAAATAGACTTTATCCTGTCTTATAAAAAGAATATGCAAGCTCCTTCTGACTATCACTATGGACTTCGTAAAGATGATTTTAGGTGTCTTCTTTGAAGTGAAGAAGACTTGTGACACTACACAGATGGAGGGAATTAAAACTCTATTCTTTGGATGGCCGTGGTCATCTCTTTCTCTTCATTTGGAATCTCGTGTCTTGTAAGTCAATTCGGTTCATACTTCAATTATTTTTTTCGAGGCCTTTCGTTATTGATGATGGTTCCCAACGTGATATTTGGAGCGATATCCATTTTGCGGTGTTATTTACCGATATCCTAAGAGGGGTTCCAAAAAAAAAAATTTCCATGAAAGCTGATGACTTTCTTTTCATATCTAGAGAGGAAAAGTTATATTATTGAGGCATAAAATGAAAGTAGAAATCAATACGATTACAAAGTGAGTCAATTCTCAAAGTTATCCAGTTATCTGTACCCAAAACACCTCCATACTGTTTGGGATATGAAAATGGAGGGTCACTCTTGTACTTCAGCCTACCCTATGCTTATATGGGCCTTATATAAACACCTCCTCTAAGGTAAAGTTTCTAGGAATAATTCTACTGTTGATTATCGAATGTTCCCTACATATGCCATCTTTAAACTCATAGGACTTGGAGATCGGATCGGAAAACCCTTTTCTAATTCTTTTTGGACAATGATGACAACTAAATTAGACAAAGAGTACACGGCTTATGGACAGGTCTTCACTAGTCAACTTAAACTTCTTGGTTCTAAATAAAACCAAGGATTTGACATTGATATTTCGGCATTTAGATCTCCTCCTACAGCTAGCTTGGAGTTTCACACCAGTGCGAAGCCTCTTCCTCTGAGGACGGAAATTCTTTTGCGAAAAAACTTTTCTAATGCAAGTTCAAATGACCTTTTGCAGAGGTTATCTACCTATAGCGTCTTTTACAAACAGCAGATTCCTTCCTCCAAATAATTCTCCAAATAGTTCTCTAAAAAAAAAAAAAAGGGGAGGACTGTTCACTTTGGTTGCACCTTCAGGCTCGCATCTGTACTGACTTACCTTGTTTACTGAGAACTAAGACTACTTTACGACTTCTAAAAACCACTTACCAATTGCACATTGTGCAAAACCGAAACGAAACCTTCGTATTCACATATGGTTTAAAGTTTGATAGCAAGGTGAGCAAAATAGCGGGTTTTCTTGACAGGATTTTTTGTTTTACTCTCTCCCCAGTACTGCAACAATATATACAGTTAAAATTTTGGTAATAATCATAGTTTTCTTCAGAATTCTAATCCTTCACACGGAAGACACTTAAGCATTTTGATTAAATTCAGATCCCCATATATCCTCATCCCACATAACTCTCTCTCTCTCTCTCTCTCTCTCTCTCTCTCTATATATATATATATATATATATATATATATATATATATATAGTATATATATATATATATATATATATATATATATATATATATATATATATATATATATGTATATATATATATATATATATATATATATATATATATATATATATATATATATATATATATATATACATATATATATATATATATATATATATATATATATATATATATATATATAAAATAACTCACATATATATATATATATATATATATATATATATATATATATATATATATATATATATATATATATATATATATATATATATATATATATATATGCTCTCAAAGATCTCTGCCTTTAATAGTACAGAAATTGCTACAACTTCACATGTACAATAAAATTTGCTAAGTTTATGGAGATACCAACCAACGTAAGGATTCGTGGCAATGAATGCGAGTAAAAGGATCAATTACTTCCTTCTCAACTCCATGAGCTACTTTTGAATATGCTTTACTTTTCTGAGAAAGATATACCTTCCTGGTAAAGACTACGAGTATACTTCCTAACTGCGCCAAATACCACAGCAACGTTGTCGGCTATTTCTGGTTTGACACAAGCAGTGATACTAAGCTCAAAATCATTAAGCTGACACTGAAGTTCTAGAAAACATCGTGTCATCAAAATTGACAGCAGGAGATTAGGTCCACAAAATATCAATTCTGAATGTAAAAGATCTTTTTCTGGAATGTTATTAATTTCAACGGTTCCGTATATAGATAATGTTTTTTCCCATAGCATATATATTCTCTAACACCAGCGACTTGGCCATCTACTCTGTGACGATCATAACGTTAGCAGCGTCTTCACTTTCCTTTTAAGATCTAAGATCATATATCAATTAACCTGCGCTATTAAAAACCCGACTGAAAATCTTGCATTTTAATGAATAGGAGACATCCCTGGGGTGGTGAGCCATACTAATAGTAGCTGCTACAAATCTGAGCAGAATAAATCACTCATTTTATATATATATATATATATATATATATATATATATATATATATATATATATATATATATATATATATATATATATATATATATATATATATATATATATATATATATATATATATATAAATTATTTATAAATACATATAGCAATGGACCCTAGCCAGCCACAATCTTATGTACTTAACAGCAGTACAAACCCATTGTATTTCTGATAACATTTTCTCACTTATTTTGTTTGCAAAGAGCTTCTCACTTAGCTCTAAGATATTGAGCTTTCTTTCTCCTTAAATATAACTTCCATTTCCATTATACGTACCCTTGTTATTAATCAACACCGTATATTATAGAACAGTGTGGGAGCTTTCCTTAAATACATACACTCTCCACCACACGCGCTCGCTCTCTCTCTCTCTCTCTCTCTCTCTCTCTCTCTCTCTCTCTCTCTCTCTCTCTCTCTCTCTCTCTCTCTCTCTCTCTCTCTCTCAATAACACACACACACAAATACACTTTTACATATATATATATATATATATATATATATATATATATATATATATATATATTGATAATTTAGTCTGCACTTCTCGCAGTATTTATAAGTATTGATGATTTTACCCCTGGAGGCAACACAAAATGAAACTATTCAAAAATTAAGTTATTTCTTTTTCACAGTTATTACATAACAACAAACTAAAAATAAAGATTAATCACATAAGAGTTTTTTTAAAAGATATAATCCGAGCTTTCGCACTCATGTCCGAGCTGCTTCTTCAGGAACTAAATTTCAGGAACGGAGGTTGGGAAAGAATACAGCTCCAATTTTTATTGTCTTCTTCTTCTTTTCTGGCAACATGGTTGTTTGAAGGTATAATGGACTATGTGCTAGGTTGAATTTGTTTTAGATAATTTTTAAGCTTAAGAGATTGTTTTAAATGAAAATTCGTAAAGTCATCGATTTGGGGGTTTCCTATTTTTGTGTTAAAATTATGTGAGTTTTTGATTAGGAAAGACTCGATGATTTTTCTTTGTTTGGTATTTTGAATCAAAAACTCACATAATTTTAATACAAAAATGGGAAACCCTCAAATCGATGACTTTACGAATTTTCATTTAAAACAATCTCTTAAGCTTAAAAATTATCTAAAACAAATTCAACCTAGCACATAGTCCTTTATACCTTCAAACAACCATGTTGCCAGAAAAGAAGAAGAAGACAATAAAAATTGGAGCTGTATTCTTTCCCAACCTCCGTTCCTGAAATTTAGTTCCTGAAGAAGCAGCTCGGACATGAGTGCGAAAGCTCGGATTATATCTTTAAAAAAACTCTTATGTGATTAATCTTTATTTTTAGTTTGTTGTTATGTAATAACTGTGAAAAAGAAATAACTTAATTTTTGAATAGTTTCATTTTGTGTTGCCTCCAGGGGTAAAATCATCAATACTTATAAATACTGCGAGAAGTGCAGACTAAATTATCAATAATTATGAACCCCAATAACAACCAAGAGGAGAAAGAATTCTTATTTCATAATTACCATTTAAAAAAAGTCTTTTACAAGTATGTGAACACACTTTCAATGGCAAGCTTAACCAAATGTAACCTAAAATTTTTGACCGATTGTAGATCCGACTGTATAATTCCCAGAAGTTTAATTCCGAAGTTTGTTTACCTTGATAAACATTCTGCTTTTCCAAATATACTACAGGATTTACTTAACAACCAGATATTGGGCCTAAAACAGATTTTAAAGGATAAATATAGGCTAAACTACCATAATTTCAAAAGATTTCAAACAACATTTTATGATCAATTTCAAGATTTAAATTTATTTACTAGACTGATAGACTACGCCCATAAAATTGTACAAAGAAAAACTCAACAAAGAAATGTTCAACATAAAAACAAATTGGATTATTTATTTAGAAACAGTCCTTGGACAACAAATTCCAATCCCGACATTATCAAAAATTTATCAACGTATCAGTTATCATTTGATGAACGCATTTTATTAGGTTATGGCCTCAATTTTGCCATGAATAACAGAGAACCCTGGATACCCTTAATCAACAACTTTAATTATTGGAAATCGAAACACGAAAACAATTCTACAAACTGTGATATCCTATTGGGCATACTTTTGACTCTACAAGCAACCTCTCAAGAATATAACCTATTTCCTAAAAGATTTCATTCAGCTCTATTCAACCTTCGAAAGAACGACAACATAGTTATAACAAAATCGGATAAAGGTAACAAAATTGTTCTCATGAATACAACAGACTACCTAGATAAATCTTTCAACTTACTTAATGATCATTCCACTTACTTAGAAATTAACAAAGATCCCCTAAAACAATCTCAACAATCCTTTAACAAATCCCTAACCCAAATTTTACCTAACAACATAGACCTAATTGATAAATTTAAAGCATATTTACCTATCCTCAGTAAATTTTACACACTTCCAAAAATACATAAAGAAAACATACCCCTCCGTCCGATCATCTCTAACATAGATTGCATTACTTATAAACTTGCAAAATGGCTTTCTGCTGAACTACAACCTTTAATAGGCACATATCTACATCCCACATAAAAAATTCCATACATCTAATACACAATACAAAAAACATAATTTTCTCTAACTATATAGTAACCAGCTTTGACGTCACTTCATTGTTCACTAATGTCCCCATTGACACCACACTAACCCTCTTAGAAAATCATATACAAACTCACAATATTACTTTCTCCATACCTTTCCCTCTTATCAAGTCTCTTATCTTACTTACCCTTGACCATGCCTATTTCAGATTTCAAAATAAATATTATAAACAAATTTTCGGCCTCAGCATGGGATCCCCACTCTCCCCTACTATTAGCAATATTTATTTAGAACTAACTGAAAAATACATCATATTCCCCCATCCAATGTTTCAATCCGTTTTTTGGTTTCGTTATGTGGACGATGTTCTGGCCCTTATCCCCAAGGATCAAAATATAAACAACTATTTAAATTTTATTAATAACATACATCATAGTTTAAATTTTACCATAGAACTCTCCAAAGATAACTCGATTCCTTTTCTCGATCTTTTAATTTCCTGGACAGACAATAGCCATCCCTCGTTCCAAATTTACCGAAAACCCACCGCTTCAGATTCATATATTCACTGGTTTTCATTTCATAATTTGTCAACTAAAAAAGCCATACTCTCTAATTTGTTCCTACGGGCTCTCAGAAATTGTGACAACCTACACTTAACCAATGAATTTAATTTTATCATCAACACTTTCAAAAAACTGAACTATCCCCAACCCTTCATATTTAACGCTCTTCACTCAGCTAAAAACAAATATTTAAATCCTATTATACAACAAAATTCTTATACTAACATCTTACCTATCCCGAATATTAACATACATCTTATTAAAAAATTCATACCTCCCGACATTAAAATCACTAAATCTAACATGCTAACTTTAAAGCATTCATTAAAACCTAAAGACTTCCATTTAAACAAAAAATCAGGTATATATATGATCCCTTGTTCAAATTGCAATAAATACTATTTAGGAGAAACTAATAACATATACACAAGAATCGATCAACATAAAGATGACCTACGCAAAGGTAACCCTTCCTCATCTTTAACCATACATAGATATACTAATAACCATTTAATTAATATCAGTTCCCATAAACTAGTCATACCTATTCAAAATACCAAACAAAGAAAAATCATCGAGTCTTTCCTAATCAAAAACTCACATAATTTTAATACAAAAATGGGAAACCCTCAAATCGATGACTTTACGAATTTTCATTTAAAACAATCTCTTAAGCTTAAAAATTATCTAAAACAAATTCAACCTAGCACATAGTCCTTTATACCTTCAAACAACCATGTTGCCAGAAAAGAAGAAGAAGACAATAAAAATTGGAGCTGTATTCTTTCCCAACCTCCGTTCCTGAAATTTAGTTCCTGAAGAAGCAGCTCGGACATGAGTGCGAAAGCTCGGATTATATCTTTTAAATAAACTCTTATGTGATTAATCTTTATATTTAGTTTGTTGTTATGTAATAACTGTGAAAAAGAAATAACTTAATTTTTGAATAGTTTCATTTTGTGTTGCCTCCAGGGGTAAAATCATCAATATATATATATATATATTAGTGATGCAGGTAACATCCGCATCCGCATCCGCATCCGCGGAGCATCCGCACATTATTAAAGATCCGCATCCGCATCCGCGCTTTGCCCTGCGGATGTTGCGCGGATGTTTATTGTCGAAATTTGATAAAGAATTTTATAATAAAAATACTTAAGATGAATCTGAAAAAGAAAATGAAAATGTAAATGAGTTGAAGGCAATTCAAAAACGGCTTGATATTCCATATCTTAATGCTATCAAAGACATTCCAACTCGCTGGAATAGTACACTTCATATGATGGAAAGAAGTATTTGCTCAAAGAACCTATTGCTTCGTACGCCAGTTTGTATTCCAAAGTTAACAATCTTATTAATTTGGAAAATGACATCATATCACACTGCATTAAGCTATTGCATTTGAAGAAACTACCAAAAAATCAGCGCCTCTACAGCTTCTGTCTCTTATGTAATATCAATAATTTCAACGCTAATTAAAACGCTTTGGTTCTGTGGAAATTAATGACCTTCATACTATTGCAACTTACTTAGATTCCCGTTATAAAGCAAATTTTTTTTTGTAGCAATATTAGAACAAGTTAAATCGTTACTTTGTGTTGCAGTTGAAAAACTTCAATCCGAACAGTCTATTAATTCGCCACCCATTAAAAGGAAAAAAACGAAATACAGAATCAACACCTTCTACAAGTAAATCAATAACAGATTCATTCTGAAGAATTTCTACAGTCCATAGTGATGAAGAAACACATGCATTACCAAAATATGTAGTGCAACTGATTGAAAACTATCACCAAAAAAAACGATTAGATTCAAATGATGATCCAATCAGTTAGTGGAAAGTTAAGCAAAATCGAGTAAACTTGCAAGGAAAACTTCAATCCGAACAGTCTATTAATTAGCCATCCATTAAAAGGAAAAAAATGAAATATACAGAACCAACATATTCTACAAGTAAATCAATAACAGATTCACTGGAAGAATTTCTACAGTCCAGTAGTGATGAAGAAACACACGCATTACCAAAAGATGTAGTGCAAATGATTGA
>JABUQX010114859.1:0-2500 GCA_015478945.1 Trachelipus rathkii
CGGTAGTAAACGGTTCAGTCAGTTTGTTTAACCGTTTCGCGTTTATCTATTAAACACTTTCGCATTTAAGTACCAACTGCCATACATATACATATATATATATATACCTCATATATATATATATATATATATATATATATATATATATATAAATCTTTCTACCACTCGTATACCTCTCTATCTATATAGATTTGATTTTTAACCGACCTTTCGACAGATAAAAGAACATCAAATAATATTATCAGGCAGCAGGTGAAAGTAACTTTGAAACTTGGTTTAATGTAATAAATATATTTATATTTATGTAAAACAAGAACAGCTTGAGAAAAACTCATTCAGATTAGGGTTAGTTATATAGGTTCTTCATAATCAATTAATTAATAATATACAAACTCATAATACAGCTATTTCCCTTTCAGTCAAATCTCAAATATCTCAAAGAATAACTAAGAGAAGCTTAAGCCTTGAAAGCAGCATTATAAGTTCGCAAAGACAGCGACAATTCTATAATAAATAAGACATAGCTAAAACAAGGTTTTAACATTTATTCTGTAGCTTTTAGAACCAGATCCTTAATTATTAATCTAAGGTACATCCAAAAACAGGAGAGGTCTCTCAAAAGTCAAAATTCCCATTAAACAATAAGTTTTGTAATACTAATATAATACCTAATACAAAATATCCTTCGGTAAGAAAGGAACTCTCAATAATCAAAATATTCCAGCTAAGAAGAACACTTACAAACAAGACGACTGCCAAAAAACATTTTTAAAAAGCGATTTCATACCTACATTTTGATGAAACTACAAAAATCCATTAATATGTCCACCTTTTGTTCTTCGGCAACGAAAAGATATTCTATTATTTATTAATGTAATTGTATGTATTATAATTATAATAAGTATAAAGCCCTTAATAATTTTAATATAAATAATATATTCTAAATAATAAACAGTGGCCTTCAAAAATATTTATTATGAATAATACCGCTCTTTAAAAATGGCCCAAATCGCCACCAAATGGTATGATAGGAAATGCTATAGTGTGGCGTGAGGCCCCGGCTCGCGCCAAGCTCGTGCGAGAGAAGCTGGTTCCAATCTCCGCGTAGCGGTCTGAGGTTTTCTCTTCCACAGGGGCAAAAATTAAAACTCTGCTGCAAACGCAGTGGCGATAGGCTTCATGTGCCGCGCAAAGTTCGATTTCCTGAAGGATAAAGCACGTTAAAAGTTTTTTTTTTTTTTGTGTAGCATGTACAGTATGTATTATTATTTTAGTTCTTAATTGAATCTTATCATAACCAATGCCATAACAACTCGATAAATTTCCACGCATTCCATGTTTTAATTAATATCTTGAAAAAAATACCAAATACATGACGATTAGCAGAAACATTATGATAATCAAAAAGAAAAATATAATACTCCTTGATAGTTTTAAAAAAGGTATTTAACAATAAGTATGTTATAATCTTAATCCTACAAGTAGTATTTGCAAACATTTAATTAAATAAGCAAAATAATTATAATACATGTGTAGCTATCAACACCTATTTCATCTTTTCTTCATATATGAATTATCTGGTCAATTTCCTGGAACAATAAATAAAATTAACTATATATATATATAATATATATATATATATATATATATATACTCTTACACCTACCTCTCTATATATATATATATGTATATATATCTGCTCATATATATGTCTGCTGCTATATATATGTATACCAACAACCACCGCCACCACCTGTATATATATATATTAATGAAATATGGTCGCTTTAAGGCCACGAAGCTCGAAGCTATAAACAAGTTATTAATGATCTGATCATAAATAACTAAATATAAACGTATGCTTCATTATTTTTGTACAATTAATACTAGGGTTGGCCATTGAACCAGGTGCAGTGGTGGTACAGGTGTGTGATACACCTGGCCTGATACCAAATTAGAGGTGCGGTACGGTGCAAACACAAATCAGTGTACCGATTGCGGTGCAGTTTTAAAAATATAGCGGTGCGGTGCACATTGAAACATAGAGCGGTCCGGTGCGGTGCGGTGCGTGGTGCGCTCACCCGGTGCTCTGCGGTGCGGTGCAGTACGGAAATTCCGGTGCTCGGCCAAGCCTAATTAACTATAAAGCTTTATTGACACGATTAAGGAAGGAATATTAATGAATTATTCGATAATAATATAATAAGAGTAAAAGTTATTTTGGTTCAAATTTTAGAAAAAAGAAAACTTTAAAGTTTCGATCTTGATATTTAACTATATATATATATATATAACTATATATATATATATATATATATCTATATATATATATACATACCATATATATATACCACTATATATATATAACCCTATCATATATATATATATATACTTACCTGCCTATATATATATACCATATATATTTTCAATCTTAAATTTACACCATTTAAGAAAAAGCTTTTAAAGAGACAAATAATAATAATAATATTAATAATAAATA
>JABUQX010114860.1:5000-10000 GCA_015478945.1 Trachelipus rathkii
ATATTAAAGTTAATCTTACACTAATACAGTAACATTTAACTAAATTTCGTCACAACATGGTTAATTATATCCTTGATCAAACGTATACTCGTAAGAAAAAAATGATTGTCACCTAGTTTTACTTAACAACTGAATGTAAACATGAACTAGAAAATTGATCAAACACAAAGACAAACCTAACACAACTTACATACGAATAAACTGTTAACATTAACAAAGTTCGCATTGAGTCTTTAATATACTCATAATCGAATTATGCTAACATAACTATGTCTTCACTTAATAAAGCTAACATAGCATCATATGAACTGGAACATAATGTAGCAACGACAAAAGCCTAACACATCTTACGTCCGGCTAATACTGTGTAACATTAAACAAGTTCCACAGCTTAATACGGCAAGTAAAGTAACTAACTTTACATAGAAAACGTAACCTTTTGTTCAATACTTTTTCCAAAGCATATCTCTAACAATATTAAGCGTAATCTACATTGACACAGTAAGCATTTTATCAAAAATGTATCATAAACCTTGACCGATTATCATACAGACCACGAATATATGCCAGAACGCTACCAAGTTTTTTTTAGCATTATCATAAGTAATATTTAACAAACATTTATACATAACGTTACGCCAGACATAACATTATCTCTTTTATAGACTCCGTCCCTTCAGAAATATAAGTCTTAAACATGAAAATGATTTTATGCTATAACCATTTGCATAAAGTGATGCAATACTTATTATAATTGACCCTCTGCAGGAATACAAGCAATGTAGCAGTCGCCATTCCGGTTTACGATTCAATATAAATGAACATTCGTTTGGGAATAAACGAACCCTCGTGAGATATAGCAACTAAGAGTAGAGATGTGGGAGATGTCTTACGTATCATCAGCTCGCGAAAACTATCCTCGCTGAAGAAAATATGTAATACAACCTTAAAGTGTAATGAGATTCTTTCTTTTATCCCAATCAGAAGAAAGTAAACAAGAATACAACGCACAAACGAACAGCATATCAGTTCAAAAGGGTATATGTTCTCAACAACACAACAACAACACAACAACACAACAACAACAACAGCAACAACCGCAACAACAACAACAACAGCAACAATACATACGTACAAGAGGCAAGTTCTTATAAGTACGCAACCAAGTCGAATATACTGCTAACGTTACATTGTTTTCAATTAATAAAGCTACACATAAGCATTACCACTAATGAATATTATTGTACAATAACAAAATCTAACACACCTTAGCCGCTAGAAAAACAACTAACATTAACAAAGTTCCATACTTAACAGCGGTAAAGTACCTAGCACAGCATACAAAACGTAACCTATTCACTCTTTTTCAAGCATATCTCTAACATATCAATGTTAATTTTACATTAACAACGGATTTACGTAGCATTTAGAGTATCATTTCGGATAAACATAGCACAAAATGAGTTCTTTATATACTAAACATCGAATATATGCTAACATAACAAGGTTTCCATATTAATAAAGCTACCATAGGCATCATATAAACTAAGAAAATAATGTACAACGCCAAACTAACACAACTTTAAGTACGAATAAAGTGTTAACATTAACAAAGTTCCAAACACTTAACACTGTAAAGTAAACTAACATTGCATCTAAAACGTAACCTAGTTCATACTTTTTCCATGCATATCTCTAACATATTAACGTTAATTTTACATTGACGCAGTAATATTTAACAAGGATCCGTCCCACCCGCCTGTGATCTATTGAACTATTGATTCAAGTCATATTTTGAGTATCATTTTGGATAAACATAACATAAAAAATAAGTTCTTTATATACTAACCTACGAATATATGCTTAACCAACAAAGTTTTAGCATCAATAAAGCTAACAAATCATAACTGCGACTAGGAATATAATGTGACAAATGCAAACGCTAACATTCCTACGTATGAAAATAATCAGCGTACATCTCCTGAAGAAATTTCCGCTACTGATGCAGGTAAAGTTAGCTAACCGGTCATACAATACTCGATATGTTCGCCACTTTTCCGAGGCATATGTAGAACAGGTAAAGAGCGTAATTAATCTAACAAATGCGCTTACACAAAGTGGACCAATCTATCAAAGATGCACCATCTTGAACTATGAACGTTGACACTATGCTTCCATCAAAGTGTCAGTCGTTTCGAGTATAAACATCATTATGACCTATGATAAACGTAGACCATTCAGCAAAAAGTCTAGGGGCAACTTACATTGACTCACAATAAAAACTTAACTAGGCTCCAGTTTTCTAACACATCATCGTCAGTTAATCACAGTAATATCTACAAAACTCATCTTTCTCTAAACAAATCAGTGTTCAATTTCCACATCTTGTCAATAGTAATATTTAACATAACGTACCTAACTTACGAAGAAAGTTTTCAATTACCAAGAGTATTAAAGCAACACATAACCTTCCGAGAGAAAAACCCAGGGGGATGCGCCCTTTGAAAGGGTGGGAATCCTGCGAGGGGGGATCACCCCGAAGGGGGTGTAAGTGGGCTTTACCCCTCCGAAGGAGGGGTAAGACCTCAGCCCTTCCGCCTGTAGGGCCCAAAGCGCTGTTACACTCCCGAAGGAGGGGTAAGGCCCTCAGGCCCTTCGGCTGAGGCCCAAAGCCCGCTTACACCGCTTGCGGGTATCCCCCTCGCAGGAATTCCGCACCCCTTTCAGGCGCATGCCCCTGAGTATTTGCTCTCGGTACGGTATGTGTTGCTTTGATACTCTTGGGTTAAATGAAAACTTTTTATTCGTAAGTTAGGTACGCGTTATTTAAATATACTATGACAATGTGGAAATAACAGCTGATTTGTTAGAGAAATGACTGAGTTTTTTGTAAGATATTACTGGTGTTAACTGACGATGATGTGTTAGAAAAGTGAGCCTAGGTTAAGTTTTTGTTGAGTAATGTTAGGTTTGCCCTAGACATTTGCTAAGTGTCTACGTTTATTCATAGTCAAATGATGTTATACTGGAACGAGTGACAGCTTTGAATGAAGATAGTGTGCAATTCCATAGTTCAAGATGATGCAATCTTGATAGATTGGTCCTTTGTTCAGGATTTTGTTAGATAAATACGTCTTTACGCTGTTTGGCTAAAATGCTCGAAAAGTGGGAAATATCGAGTATTTGTATGACCTGTTAGCTACTTTACCCTGATCAGTAGGGAATTTTTCAGGATGTTAGCCATTATTCATACGCTAGGAATGTTAGGTTTGCATTTGTATATTATATTCCTAGTCACAGTTATGATTTGTTAGCCTTTATTGATGCTAAACTTTGTTGGTTAAGCATTATATTCTTAGGTTTAGTATATAAAGACTTATTTTTTATGTTATGTTATCCAAAATGATAGCTCCAAATATGACTTGAATGCAATAGTTCAATAGATGCAACAGGCGGTGGGAGCGGATCGCTTGTAAATATTAGCTTGCGGTCAATGTAAAATTGAACGTTAATAATGTTGAGATATGCATGGAAAAAGTATGAATATGGTTACGTTTTGTATGCAATGTTGGTTACTTTAGTGTTTAGGTGTGGAACTTTTTTAATGTTACACACTTTAATTCGTGCTTAAGTTGTGTTAGGTTTGTGTTTGTACATTATTTTCTTAGTTTCATTGGGAATGCTATGTTAGCTTTATTAATATGGAAACCTTGTTATTTAGCATATATTCGATGTTTAGTATATAAAAGAACTCATTTTGTTGCTATGTTTTATCGAAATGATACTCTAAATGCTACGTAAATCCGTTGTTAATGTAAATTAACATTGATATGTTAGAGATATGCTTGCAAAAAAGAGTGAATAGGTTAGTTTTGGTATGCTTGCGGCTAGTACTTTACGCTGTTAAAGTAATGGTAACTTTTGTTATGTTAGTTGTTTATTCTAGCGTAATGTGTGTTAGATTTTGTTATTTTGTAGATTATATTCTTAGTTATGGTAATGCTATGTTAGCTTTATTAATGTGAAAACAATGTTACGTTAGCATACAAATTCGTTGGTTGGTATATAAAGAACTTATTCTTGTACTATGTTATTGTTGGCTGTTGTTGTTGTTGTTGTTTGTTGTTGTTGTTGTTGTTGTTGTTTGCTTGTTTGTTGTTGTTGTTTAGTTGTTGTTGTTGTTGTTTGTTGTTGTTTGTTGTCTAGCGAGAATATATACCCCTTTTGAACTGATATGGTTGGTTCGTGCGCGTTGTAATTCTTGTTTACTTTTCTTCTGATTGGATGAAAGAAAGATGCTCAATTACACTTAAGGGTTGGTTTATCAACATTATTTTCTTACAGTAGGATAGTTTTTTGCGCAGTGATGCAGCGAGACATTCCCCACATCTCTACGCTTGTTGTTGATATTTCACGAGGAGTTTCGTTATTACCAACGATGTGTCATTTATATTTAATGCGTAACCGAAATGGCGAGCTGCTACATTGCTTGTGTTCCTGCTAGGGTCAAATATAATAAGTATTGCATCACTTTATGCAAATGGTTAAGGCATAAAATCATTTTCATGTTTAGACTTGATATTTTCTGAAAGGGGGACGGAGTCTAAAAAGAGTATAATGTTATTTGGGTAAGGTTATGATAAATTTTTGTTAAATATTACTATGATAATTTAAAAAACTTTGTTACGTTTTCATATATTCGTTGGTCTGTATGATAATCGGTGCAAGGTTTATGATACAGTTTTTGATGAAATGTTACTGTGTCATGTCAGGATTAACGTTATATGTTAGAGATATGCTTGGAAAACAAGTATGAACACGGCTTACGTTTTGTTATGGTAAAGTTAGTTATTTAAGGTGTATTAAGTGTGGAACTTTGTTTATGTTAACAGTTTATTAGGGCGTAAGATGTGTTAAGGTTGTCGTTGTACATTATTTTCCTAGTTCATATTGAATGCTATGTTAGCTTTATTTATGTGAAGACATTGTTATGTTAGCAC
>JABUQX010114860.1:17500-27500 GCA_015478945.1 Trachelipus rathkii
ATAAAGACCTATCAATTACCACATACAAACAATTCATAAGACCTACACTTAACTACGCATCAAGCATATGGCTCCCGCATCTATCGAACACCAACCTAAACAATCTAAACCAATCTCAAAACAGAGCTCTAAGAATCATCATACACACAATCATACATACATACAATCCTTCCCTTACAAACTCACCTCGAAATGATAGGAACCTAATTCTTAACAAAAACTATCACACCTACTCATCCTTGCCATAAATATCTATCAAAACCAACAATACAGCATTTAAAAATTCCCATTTTTTTTTTTAAAAATTCCCAAATCCTCAACAGGAAAATATTACAAAGAAATTCTAAACACAATTCTACCTAAAGCACAAAATACAAGAGCAAACAAATATATCTACGTAATTATTAACAATGGTAAAACCAATTCAGAAATCATCGGTATTCCCAATGACGTCAATGGATTTTCCACAAGTTTGCTATTTGTTATTATTAAGATTTTATTAATACTAAAATATATTATTTGTTAATAATTTTACAGTATTAGGAAAAACCAAAGTGTTGTAAATCCTAAAATAAGTCTATTTTCATCTTAGAACGGATACTAAAATCATAATATAATTTTCTATAATATCTTAAAAAGAATCCAAATATCATTAAATAATTTCTAATATTATTTTAAACAGAATTTAAATATTAAAAATTAATTAACGACATTCTTTCCAAAATTGTTATTGTATTAGGTTTTCTAGATAACCCAAAAGACATCAAATCAAACGCCCAAAAGAAATTCATTTTAATTCTAGAGAGACAGCGTCAACACTTGTTTTTAAAAAAAATCCTTTATTACCTAAAATAATAAAAGTTTATCTATGCCAAGTGAGAAAAATAAACAGTCAATTGAATTTTCCTGTATTCGTTGACGAGACGCTTGGAATATTAATATCATTAATATTTGTCGCGAAACATATTAAAATTTCATGTAAGTAGCTATATAATTCATGAAGAATTTGGATTCAAGAATATAAGAAATTATACCTATATTATATATATATATAATATATTATATACTATATATATATATATATAATATATATTATATATATATATAATATTATTATATATATATTATATAAATTTATTAATAAATATAAAAAATTTATAAAATAATATTATATATAATTTTTAAATTATTTTAAAAAAGTTTAATTAATGATATATCATATATATAATAGAAGCACGTGGACACCCGCGCAAAATAGGAAGGAATCGAAGCGTGAAACAAGTGAGTCTTGAGAAAAATTTCTTTCCCCGCAAAATTTGCTATATCAATGAACCACAAATTCACAGGTAATTCTCCAGAAAAATAATAAATTTTATTCGTAATGAGTAACCCTCCATTCACCAATCACTGCAGGCAGGGAACTCATAGAACTTGTTGCCCATCTTCAACCAAATATCTTATTTCTAGAAGAAAATAGGGTTTTTTTTGTACGAGAGATGAATGTTTTGCCAAACTTCATACAAGAATTGAGATCATCACATTTTTCGAGAAGTTTTATCTAAGTCTGATCAGATTCATTTTACTACAGATATATGGATATCTAAATTATTCAAAACGAGTCATTTATTTATGTTAACTACTGCACTGGCTCCAGAGTCGGTCAATTCCATCTCTGGCACAGACTCCTTCATTTGCTATATATATATATATAATATATATATATATATGATATATATATATATATTACTATATTATATATATATATATATAAGTATATTTAATATATATATATTAGATATATATATATATCTATTATATATAATTATATATGAATATAATATATATATATAATATATATTTATATATATTAATTTTTGATTTTAAATTTGTTTTTAATTAAATGAGTATTTTTAATTATCTTATATTTTTGAGATACTTTGAGTAAACTTTACTTCAATAATCTGTAGGTATAGTCACAAATCACACTGTTGCATGAAGTAATACACAAGACTAAATTATATTTTGTTTAAAAGATGGCTTAGTGGGTATGTAAAATAAATCCCTTTGCCAGCAAATTTTTTAGATTATCAAGTACATTTAATGAATTTCCGGGTTCGCGGCCGGAATTTTCAAAAATTCCGGCCGGAACCGGAAAAAAAGTCAAATTCCGGCCGGAATTCTGGTACACCTCTAATTAACACCATTGGGAAACGTAACATACTCCCCAGATATCTCATTTCCTGTAGTTGTTATTATATAGTTGATAAAACGCTTCTTTGTTCGTTCGTCAAGATCTTGTTTAGAGATAAATTACGTATCTTGGCTGAAATTTTAACATGTATGGGGATAGGAATTTTCCTTTTAAATCGTGTCACATTAACGAAAAATGTTTTAAGCATGTTGGATGCTTCCGTACTTTGCTCTATATGATCATCCAGTACAGGAATCATATTAATATACTTTAATGTTATATCGGAGTATGCAGTCTCATGTCCTTCTTTCACAGAGGCCGATGCACGTATCCTATGACCATGGGCGTTATCGGTTACACATATAATACGCTTTTTATCAGGATCACGCTGTGTATACAGATAACGTGAAGAAAAATCTGATGTATAACTAGAATACGTATACCATGTTTTTAAAATTAACCAACACCGTTGAATATAAGCATTAAACCAAACAGCTATACCTTCGACAAACACTGTTCAAGTGAAGTAGGTTGTTATCCAAAAAATATTCTTCTTTAGGACATGCATTTTTATACCTTGTAAATCGTGACGCCTGTCTCCGCTATAGTATTTAGACGTTATGAATTTTCGTGAAGCAAATTGTAAACTTTAACATAAACTATGCAGTCTTATACATTTGACACAATACATATATACATATATCGACATTTTCTTATTCATTCGTGTTTAGGTATCAACCTAGGACGGATGTGGGTAAATTTATGTTCCGCAGCCCTGCTACATGTCTTGTCTCTGGTCTTACGGGCTGTGGTAAAACTTATTTTTTATTAAATATTTTAAAAGAGGACGCCTGTAAATTATAAAATAAAACCACTTTATGATGTTAGTAGAAGAATTGGAACAGTTCATATTAATCGAATATAAAAGTGTAATTCAATTTCATGAAGGTTTATATGATATAAAATCTCTTCAATGTTTACTAGGACATAAAATTATAATTCTTGCGATTTTATTCATAAATTGAATGAAGATAAAGCTTAAACTTTCATCGTTTACTCTCACCATTTAAATGTCAGTGTTTTTTTTATAACTCAGAATATAATCCATCAGAATAAGTATATGAGAGATGTGTCGTTAAATACCCAGTATTTAATCTTGTTGGCAAAGAGAGATATGAGCCAAGTTCAATTTCTGGCCTACCACAAAGTTCCAAACTTCCAAGCGTAAAGAATTTTTTAAAAAGTATATAAAGAAAGGTCACCTTGTATACCTAACGTTATTTACTTCTGTGAACTTCACCCTAGAATACATACAGATTTGTTGCTGCGTACAAATATCTTACCTTACGAAACTGAAACTGTATACATACTTGAATAATGAGTACTCTAGTTTCAAATTATTTACCTCTTATGAGAAAATTTAAAAAACTTAAATCTTCAGAAAAACGTAACATAATCTTCGAAGATGAAAAATTTATTCAATGCATAGCCAAAGTATGCCTAAATCTTATAAAAGGAAATTTTCCTTTAAATAAAGCTAGAAGGTAAATTGCGCCACCATAGAATGCATCATTAAAAAACAGCTGTAACGTAAAGAAACTTAAAAATAAAAAAAATTACTATAAAAAAGGAGGCGGAGATTTTATTATAAAATCTTTAAAGTGATGAGGATATACTATTAGATATGGGTTAGTACAGGACCTCATTTGTGTACCTACAAAGACTATGATGAAGATAAATATAATACAGTGTCGCTACCTTAACAACAACAACAACTGCCCCAATAGCCCCTATAACAACAAAAACAACAGCAACATCAAAAGCAACAGCAACAGCAACAGCAACAGCAACAGCAACAGCAACAGCAACAGCAACAGCAACAGCAACAGCAGTCATACCAACAGATGCAACAAGCCGTATATAATCCGTATTAACAGTTACACCAGCAGCAGACCCTGAGTTTATATGATCCAAAAGTTGAGAGGATTAACAATTACGAGAAGGAATTGTGTCGAATATTAAACTCTAATGATAACGTTCATTGAAAAACAATCCTATATTAAAACGCTATAAAAAGTTAGTATATTTAAAAGAAATGAATCAACGTTTTATTAGGTAATTCATCTATGGAAGATTCAGCTCTATTATCAGTTAATAATATTGAAGTGAAAAGAGAAGTTAATTTTAAACAAATATTGAAGGAATGCTTACCAGTGAAAGGTGAAAAAACTTGTTTAGCTTTATATAACATTTTAAAAAAACAGATTTCATGGAACGATCTCGGCCAAATCATTATTGACTGAGAAACAATTATAGGTTCGAGTGTTGTTGATCTAATATCTGATCTCTCGCTTTTTTGGAAATGAATCCTGTAACAGGAAGGACCAGGATCAGACATGAACTTCAGACTATAATTTTCCGAGAACCAGAATAAACAAAGATTGGCTGATTTGGATAATATTCTAATATATTATAGACCAGATGCGAGTCCGGTGAGTACTTCTTTTGCATCGGAGAGATTAAAGTAAAAAGCAGAAACACATCCCGTTCGGGAGTAGGAAGAATAAGAAAAAAAACATATATTGCTCCAAAATGAATCAAATCTTAGTTATTTATTGTGTTTTTTAATAGGGTTGCATTGTTTGTAATTTAAAATAATTAATTTGGATATATGGTTTTATTGTTATCTTTCAATATAATATATATATAATAATTTATATATATAATATATTATTATATATATTATATATATATATATATATATATATATATATATATAATAATATAAATATATATTATATATATAAATATATAATATTAAATTAATTATATATATATATATATATTATATATAATATATATTATATATATATATATATATATAATATATATATAAATAATATTATATATATATATATATATATATATATATATATATATATATATATATATATAATATATATATATATTATATATATATGTATATATATTATATTAATATTATAGTATATTATAATATATATATATATATATTAATAATAGTATATATATATAATATATATGTATATATATATATATATATATATATTTATTTATTTTAGGTTGTACTGTTTGTAATTTAAAATAGTTCTATCATAAGGTTTTAATATAATTTTTTCAGTTTGCATTTGACATGTTTTTAAATGTTTGTATTATTTTAAAATTTAATTAAAATAAAATATTTCATATAGACATATGGTTTTATATCACCTTTGAGTATAAATTAATGTTTTTTTTTAATTTCAACTTCATTGTGAGGCATAGAGACTAAAGGAGACGGTCGGACAAATATTTACTATGATATGAAAACAGCCTTAATATGGATGGTTTTCAAGGTTTGCGTCAATGTCTCCTCATATTAATTCTCAATATCGTTTCGTCACGTAAGTAATTACATTTACGAAACCAATCTGAACTCTGTAAAATAAACAAAACTCTATCTTTCAAGTTTACTTGAGCTTTACTTTACTTTGAAGTGATTAACATGCTGTCTTCGTTAACATCTTTATTAACTAGAAATACCAAATCTTCAAAGAAATAATCTTGATCGCGCTTGATGATAGGTGTCATATCATCCCAGTGTTGTAATTTTAATTTTTTTTAAACACTCTGAACATTTCTAAATATTATAATAACCGTCTGTGAATTTGACATATTTTTAAATTGAGCATCCAATAGCATTTCACATATCCCTACTTCATACATTTCTCGTTTAAGGTTTATAGGGTTCAATATCTCTGTAGTAAAGTCTAATATTTTATTTTCGGGATATAGGTAAATAGAAGCCGATGAGGGCAACGTTAAATAGAGATGATCTTCACTCTCCATTTTCGCGATGTAAACTGATCAATGTTTCTTAATTTCACTAGCAATTATATAACTATTAAACTTCACAGGGTAACCTACCAATTTTACAAGATACTTTTTATTTTTACCTTTACCTTTAGATCCTAAAATTTTTCTATTTTATTTTCATTACTTTTAGGATCAAACCGTATTTTCTCTATTTCCTGTTTATAGAACTCTCCTTTTATTTTTTCCATCATCTAGATCTTCAAGATAGTATAATTTTAACCCATCTCTCGGGAATTCTTAGATTCTATCTACCTTAAAAACTTCTCTAGACCATCCTGCTTCGTACCCTTCTCTGAAAATTTCATCAGCCCTAGACATTCTCTCACATAATCTCCTACTTTAACACCTGTATTGTCTTTTATTTTTGCAAACGAAGTGACTAGATACAGAAGGCTTGATCTTCACCAACTCTAGAGGGGTCTTCTTAATTGTTCTATGATATGACCTATTATAGGAGTAAGGTAAGTCTTGCAGTATATCTATATATTTAAATATATTAATATTCGTGAAATATCTATGCATTCTTTCTTTTATAGTTCTTTGTACTCTTTCCACTATTGCAGCTTTATTAACTGAGAACGTATTTTAGTACCTATATCATACTCTGTAACTATTTCTTGAAACTCATTACCTAAAAGCTCAGTACCTTTATCTGACCCCATCATCTGAGGATATCTGTTATTCTCATTTATAATTTCTCTTACAGCAGAAGCAACAGTTTTGACCTTTTATCTTTTTATGCCTTAAACCATAAGTACCGGGAATATATATCTATCACTAAAAGAATGTATTGATAAGCTTCATTGTAAGATTTATATTTTATCATTTCAGTTAAGTCAAGTTGCCAGACATTATATATGTGAGACGCTGTGGTTTTTCGTGCTGGAAAATTTTTCTGTATAGGTATATGTAAAATAAAATAATCATCCCCTTCTAAATATTTTTTCAGTTTTTTTTATTAATATATTTTGTTAAGGTGGATATACCTGAGATTTTATCCCATACGAAATATTGATATGCAGATGTAGATGGAGGGTTATAAAAATTCATTAGATTATTTATATTTGAATTTTATTTGATTGGAAAGTAGATATTTGGTCGTTGTTCATGAGGAGTCGTGTGTGATTTAGTGTGTTTCGGAAATGAAGATTTTTCTTTATGATAGATCCTTTTTTTTCCTAAGTGTTTCTTGGCATGAAATTCATAGAAATAAGTGTTTTGGATGAGGTTGAATTCCCGTATTAGTAGTTTGTTTATATTGTGTTTAATTAAAGTGTAGTTTAGTTCCTTATGTTATTTTTTAAATCATCGGTATTTAAATGAAGACTTTTAATTGAATTAAGTTGGTGGAGGACGTGAATTTCTTTGTTCGAGTTTCCGAATAAGTGTCAGGATCATGATGGAATAAACGCATTAGGAATTGGAAAGTTGGTTCATTTTAAAATGATACCTGAGTTGGCTAGAGATTCTTAATGAACTTTAACTTTGATCACCTTATCTATTACATTTAAGGCAGTTATGTGATCTACGTCCAGGAGTTCACTCTATATCACAGGTTAATAATAAGAGCTGGGTACGTGCGCCAAATTTACACCCCCAAATTCAAAACGGAGAAAAAAATAACCGAACAGCCTTGACTCTAGGCGAATTCAGGTTGTCAAACCCGGGATATCGCATCTCCAGCAGGGTGTGAGAAGCAGGGGTCCCTTTGAGATACAACCGCGTCATTAAAATCAGTTCTCTCTAAGTTTTAATTTGGAAATTAACGTAGCTATATCCAAGGTCAAGCTACGAAGTGAGAAAAATTTCGACCTTTATATGTATATATAATATATATATATATATATATGATATATAATATATATTAATTATATATATATATATATATTATAATATATATATATATATATATTATATATATATATATAATATATATTATTATATATATATATATATATATTATATTATTATATATAAATATTATATATATATATTATATATTATAATAACATATATATATATAATATATTAATATATATATATATATATGAATATATATATATATATATATATATATAATATATATATATTATATAATATTTATATATATATATATTATATATATATATTATATAATATATATTTGATTCGACTGTCATCGAGTGTAGACGCGGTGGAAACCAGAAGGGAGGCAAGAAAGGGAAGCAGCAGCAGGAAGACTGCAGAAGAGTGTTGAAATCTGGAAATAATATATATTTGAGAGAGAATTGTAAATCTCAGAAGAAGAAAAATTTACTAAGAAGATATTTCGGAATTGTTTTTAGGATTTGAAGTTTCAGTATCTAGCAAAGGAAAAATTTATAAAAACAAACAAAGGTAGAAAATTTTAAGTATTATTTAAATTATTTCAATAATTTTCTATGAATGGAGAAGCAACATTTTTTTCGACATTTCTTTTAATTATTATTTGGAATGAAATGCAAAATTAAAAAAAAAAGGAAAAGCAGATTTTGGAACTAGTAAAGCTATGAAATGAAGCTTCTTCAACCGAAACCATCAACTTATTAAATGATCCGAATATTAAATTCTCTTCGTCTGATAAGCAAGGGGCTGAAAACATATCAAATGTTTCTTTTTCTTGATTGGTGATGATAAGTTTGAAAGCTTATCAAACCACCGAACACCCACCTTTGCAAGCTATTGCGGGATATGCGTGTTTTTGTATAAAATAATATAAATAATATTTCATATAAGAAAATAGAGAAATATATATATATATATATATATATATTATATATTAATATATTATTATATATATATATATATATAATATTTATATATTATTATATTATATATATATATATATATATATATTATATATATAATATATATAAATTACTCTCACATCCAAACTCTTGTCTTTTTTTCTTACCAGGAATATAAAACTGGAAAAACGCGAAGAACACTTTACTGTGACAATTGGCAATAACATGGTAGATCTTCCCAGAACCGTAACGTTGATAGAGTGTGAGGACAAGATGCAGCCCAAAGTCTCGCAGAAGGGTTCTGAGGTCGGGCAAATGCCACAACAACACAATGTTGTATGTGCCGACGACGGCACGGGGGCTTGGCGTTTGTCTCAATACCGTGTATGAAACCCCCTCTGGCACGATGACTGCCTGACACAGCCCTGGCTTGCTCTCGATGAGTTGGCGAATGTCCTGTCCTGTATAGTTATTTCATCTTATCAGTCGTGCTGTGCCTGGCGCAGGTCGGGATGGTCCCTGGAGGGGTTGTAGCTGACGGGTCCGACGTTGCAGGATATTCCACAAAATGTTCGATTGAGTTGAGGTCCGGCCTATATGCTGGTCATTCCAACGCCTTAATTGGAAAAAACTGTCCTAAGGTAGCCGTTCAAACATTGGGCCTTGTGTGTCTTGCATTTGTCATGCATTAAGATGAAAGAGTCACAGATGTAGGGGGCATATGGCACGACATATGGTTCGAGTATACCTACAGCTTTAAGAGTACCTCCATCGAAGATGTGCAACTCCGTAGGCCCCGATAAAGAGATGCCTCCCCAGACCATAACCGACCCAATTCCAAACGGCGGCACCTGCAGCACATTGCATTGCGCGAACCTCTCCGTCGGTCGTCGGTATACTCTATAGCGCTTGTCTGAGGCGTACAGAGACTCTCTCGACTCGTCCGTGAAGAGCACTTTTGCCCATTTGTCGACTGTCCAATGAATGTGTTCTCGGGTAAATTCCAGTCGCATCTTTCGATGTGCTGTGCTGTGCGGTGGACCTATGGCAAGCTTTCGGGGCAGGTAATTGTGTTCCGCAAGGCGTCGACGCACTATATTGTCACTCACCCTGGTGCCGTGTACCTCCGCTAGCTGTATCTGCAAATGTC
>JABUQX010114860.1:32500-45000 GCA_015478945.1 Trachelipus rathkii
GTCAAAAGGTAACAAAATTGTTTGGAAGAGTGCTAGAATGAATGACTGATAGATTAGCAATAGAATGGTGTATATGTCCTATTGTGAGTGGGCAATAGAAGAAGGGACACAAACCTCAAGGGTGGTGGGTTGATAAAGTAAAAGGAGCCTCAGTAGCTAAGATAATTCATAAAGATTAAGGAAATAGGCTATCACGTGATAGGATAAATTGGAGGAAAAGATGGTAACTTCTGCTATGCTAAAATATTAGGAATTAAAGCTCCAACTCAAAAAGTGAACCACAATTGATCTCCAGATTTGCAAATTGCCACCCAGCCTTCACCATTGTATATATTAGTAATATTATATATATATATATATATAATAATTACCCTTATCATTATATATATATAATATATATATTATATATATATATATATATATTATATCTTCCTCTCCTCTCTCCTCTCTCTCTCACTCTCTCATTAGATATCTACTCTAATATATATATATCTACCCTAGTATACTTTATATAGTACTGATTATTATCGTAGCCATTTAGTATATACTTACCTATATGGATTTATATATATTACTATATATAATCTATAATATAGTAATTATCATATACCCTCATACTTACTTGTTTACTTCATTTATTACCTATTGACTGACTATATTATATATATTAATATAAATTAACATCGTTATTCATCTAATAGCTATAGTTATTTTCTTTTATATATAAGTTCTTATATATATATAAGTATTATCACTTATATTAATCAGATTGCTATATAACGTATGTAATAGTATATATATATATATATATATAGCATCTCAAAGAGAATAGATATTACTATATATATAATAATATATATATATATATATATGATATTAGTAGCCTACTAGCTACTACATGATCTATATATAATATATTAACCTATCAATTATATAGTAGTATTACTACCTATACTTATTATATTCCTACTTTATTACTGAGCTGTATAGTATATATTATATATCTACTCATATATATTACTAATGCCCCTATATTATATAGCATATAGTCTGAACTGCTACATATTGTATATACTATATGTATCACATATACGTATCCATACGTAAAGTCTATAGCTATATATACATATATTATACTATATATATATATTTTATCTTCACATGGCTACCATAGTTATTAGTTATTATTTATATATATACTATAATTTTTATATATATACCGTACTATATATATTATATTATATAATATATTTAATATAATATTCTTATTATAGTATATTATAATATAGTACTAATAGTATACTATATATACTTAAATAAATATTATATATACTATATATACTAATGTGATTACATATACTTTATATTACTTACTAATAGTAGTTATATATATATATCTACACGTATATATATTATATATATATATATATATATTATATATACATATATATTTCATCAGTATATATATTCTCAGTATACCTAATATATAAACCTATAGCCCCAACTTTACATAGTATATATATATACTATAATAATATAATATATATATAATATTATATATACATATATTTACCTATATATATATAATATTTATAGTATATATATATACTATATTACATATATCTAATATATATTATTATATTATATTTGTACTAATATTTCCTATATATACCGATATATATCATATAATATTATCGTTATATATACATCTACTATATATATACTGCCTTTGGGATATATTATCTATATTTATATATATTTATATATTTATATATTATATTATAATTACCTATAATATATATATAACTATATATAATTATATAATCAATATCATATATATATATATAATAATAATACCTATATCATATTTATTGCTTATATCCAATACAATTATATACTATCTGATTATATCACTATTAAGATAAGATATCAATACATACTCTATAAGTTACTATACTATCAGTATGTCCTATAGGTATATACTATAGTATATGTCATATATAACTACCTCGTATATATAATATATAATTAATAGTATTGACTAATACACATATTTTTAAATAAATGTCATAATTAATATATACTAATATAATTATAGATAATATTAGTATATATTATAATATAATATACTATATATATATTATTATATATTAACGATATATAATATATATATATAATATATATATATATCATATATATAAATATATAGTATATAGTAAGATAGTATATATATATAATACTATTATATATATATATCATTATACAGTCATAATGTTATCTAGTGCTCATATTATATATATTATATATACTATATATATATACTATACTATAATTAGTAAATTAATTATTTCATTATTATATTATATATATTATATATATATATATATATATATATATATATATATATATATACACTAATATACGTACATCATATATATACTTACTATATATATATATGCCAGCTGTTTTAGTTAGACACTAGGAATATAAAAGTAACTAACCATTCTACAGCAGGGAAACATAAAAATAACATTTTGATTTCAGCAAGTAATTTCATCGAAAAATTAACAAAATATTTATTTTATTCTAATATTTATTAATAACACCTTAAATATTAGTATAATCTGAGACCTGTGCAGTCTACGCTTTCAGGTATGCGGAATTGACCTTGAATCCTGCTATTAGTTCACGATAGCAAAAGTTTGCCCAAGAATACCATTTTACTTTTTATCGCTTCTGAGAGAAAAATATTTATGTCTCTTCTTTTATATCCCTTTTCCGGGGTTCCGATATCCGTACCAGGCCACGAGCGGGGTACGAAGTCCCCCTCCGTCCCCGGGCGTAGCCGAGAAAACCCCGAACCTCTATTCACTCTCTTTCGAACTTTTACCCCTTCGGGGTATTTCTTAGTTATAAAAGAAAAAAATTCAACATTTGGCAAAATCTTGCGCCTCCCTCCGACTACTATCCAGGTTGCCTTCTTTCGTATTCTCAAAAACAACTGTAACTTTTTGCAAACATCTCTGTCTAACAATTTTATTTTTAAAATGCCATTTTTTTTTTTATTTTTTTTTCAATTCACACTAAGCGAACAAAAATACATTTATTTTCCGTGTAAGCTGTATGTAGTTTTTTAGTACATGCCTGGCCTTTTCGGGATGATGCTGGACCTATATAATATAAATATTACTATATATCTATATATAATATATACCTATCATCTATTACATACTGATCCTAATAATTATATATATAGACCTATCATACCTATACTTAATATATACTAGCATAGAATCGATATATATATACTATATATATATAGTATATATTATATATATATTATATATATAATTGGAACAGCTAGGAAAAAATCAATAATATTATGTATTTAAACGACGTTTCGTAGACGTGACACTCTACTTCCAGATGTTATCAAATGAGCAAATTACTACCCGCATAGATACTCTGTATAAATTATGAATAAAATCAATACAACCATATTAAACATTAGTGAGAGAGTGAGTGAGAGTGCATATATAAGATGTGCAGCATATCTTAATAAAGGAATGACACATAATTTTTTTATTTTATTGGCTCACGAATGATACACAATCGAAAGAGAAAGCCATGCCTCAATTTTATTAAAGGATATATGAGCAAAATGTCTTCTGATTTGTGAAGCTAATTTTATCCCAAAAAGTGGGATCAAATTTTTCAACATATTTTTCAAAGTTGAAAATTACTACAAAACTACACTATAAATTCTTTAAATAGATTGCTTAACAACAGGTACTTCCAATACATAAATGTTTATATATCGCACATACATAGCAGCGCGATATATTTCAACATTTTTTTTTTTTTTTTTTGTTTTTTTTTGGTGGAATCACCTCCTGATTTCCATTTTTCCTAAACTATAAAGTTATAAACAACTCTATCAAAATTCTTATATCAGTCATCATACATCAAAATTTAGCTAAGCGTATATAGTATATATTATATTTATATATATATATATATATATATATATAATTATATATACTATAATATAATTATATATAGTATATATTATATACTATATATCATATATATTATATATATATTATATATATATATATAGATATAGATTATATATATATAGATACTATACAAGTGAGGATTCTTCTTTATATATATATGTATATATATATAGTAATATTACTATTTTTATACTATGGCTACATGCAAAGTCTCAATACAACTACATGCTACAGATCACACTCAAGTAATACCGAATAATAGAGTAATATCATTTATAAGTGAATAAAAAGCCAAGGAAGTTGGAACCTTCTGAGCAATGGCAGAAATCGTTGGGGATATATTAAATATGTTCTATAAATATAACCAAGTTTATCTTGCGAATTTCAATAAGATCTCACAGACGAATATTTAAGTTCGTGAAATCTACGATATCATGAATCAAGTTAAAATAGTTCTGACCAACCACATCTATCCTTGGAAAGATTTACCCTTCATTTATTATTCTTTGGCAGCTCAAAATGAAAAATCGCGAATAACTTCTTATATTTACGGACGTAATGCGCTGTCATTGATTATTGTTCGAAATTGCAGAACACATGCACTAATTAAAGGACGATTATCAGAACAGAGTTTTTATCTTAGATAAACTTTTTTTGGTCATTTTACCAAACGGTTTGGCCGCTGCTTATGGGGATAAAACTTCAAACACTTCTAAGAAACATTTTCTCGCGAATTCCGGTGGACCAGCTGTCAAAAACCGTTTGGACCACTAGAGAATACTACTTTATTAAAATTCAAAAAGTGTACTCTCGTTGATATATAAAGCTGCATAAAAACTTTCACTCCCTCATCGACATATATTAAGAAAATGTGCATTACCATAAAATCATGTAAAAAAAAAATTTAATGGGCTGCTCCAAAAAAAAAAAAAAAACTTTTTTTACCTATTATACTCATTAGGAGTCAATTTTCAGAGAATAGGAAGATACATATCGCTGCCGCTTTGTATGCTAAAAGATTTGCCGCCTGTTTCGTTGGCAACCTTTCAACAGTTTTCAAAGGTGTTCTCTCTACTCAGCGGAATAAACCGTTGGGAATTCACGAAATATTCAATCCAAATAAAATATTTGCAACCTGTAGAGGTGCACAAGCTGGGGAAGTTTCATTATCATCAGATAAATATTACAAAAGATACATAGCACCAATTATAGATTTTTTTTGGCAACTCAAAAATAAAAAACCAACGATAAATATTGTTTTTGTTAATTTCGGGTCAATAAGCGCAAATTTTCATTCGTATATAACTAGCGAAATACACACTTTTTTGTTTACTACTTTTTTTGTAAACAAAAGGGTTTGGTGCTGCTGATAAAATTTTGAAATTATGGAAACTTTTCCCATGCATAAGACGGCAAATATGCTTCTGTGTATACTAAAAATTTATCTAAAAAAAATATGTGAGCCTTCTCCAACTCTACATGCTCCGAAAGTTTCGTCGACGAATTAAAGATAATGATAACAAGTTTATCCGCATATTTTTCATTTTATGAACCCTCCAAATAATTGACCCCTCCGCCTTTGTTACCCTTGTTTATAATTAAATAAAAATCTTTTTAATTTTTTATAAATTCACAAACCAATTTGATCAGTGAAAATTCAGCCATTAGAAGACTATAAACCTAAAAATCAATTAGAATTGATGATTACTACCCCCAAAAGTTAGGTCCAGTCCGTAAGTCCGTTCTCTTAATATGATACTTTTTTAAGTATTTGTTGATCATCTAGCTCAGTGGTTCCCAAAAGGTGGGAAGCGCCCCCTAGGGAAGCGTGAAGAAGATCTAGGATTGGCGTGGACAATTTTTTAAAATTTGTTTTAAAGAATTCTTATCGAAAGTTAAAACCGGTTCTTTCTTTAGCAATATATGACTCTACGTCACTCTATACAATCTACACTAAGTGATTTAAAATCATTAATTTTCATTTAAAACTTTTGGGTTGTATTCGTTTTATTATACAAACATACATCTAAAATTGGTTCTCTTCTATGATTGGTCAAAATTTTTAGCCAGAGTTTTAGTTTTACCCTAAATTTGTTATGTTATATTTTTTTTTTTAACTTGTGTTACTGTCTGCATATATATACTCATATATATTATATATATAGTGAGTGTGATATATATATATATACTTATATATTAATTTACTATCATATATATATATAATATTATATGATATAACTTTACATATATATAATATATATACTACTATATATTTAATATATAATATATATATATAACCTCTTATATGTTATATATATATATATATATATTATATATTTATATTAGTAGAAGGCCAAAAAATATCGATATATCGAAATATGGATATTTTTGGCTAGATATATCGATATTTATGGCGATATTTTTAGGCGATTATCGACTATTTTCGATATTTTTTCTTAATATCGAAAGCCATATTCTTTAAAAAAAAAAAATTTTAAAGGCCGAAAAAAAAATAAAACATCCCCCTCTCCCGACACCCTGAAGTGATGAAACTCTCTTTTCCCCCCCATATTTCGTTCTTAGTTCGATCCCCCAATGTTGTGTATAAAATAAACCGAAAAATTGGGTTTTAGATTTTTCGTCTTATCGGGAACCAAAAAAGAGAGGGGGGGGATCGACATGGCACATGCCACATAAGTCAAATTGTCCTCGAAGAATTCACTAATCACCATTATTCAGTTATTCAGTGCATCGAGTTGATAGAGGTGTCGTATGTGCTTAGTGCCAACTGCCAGGTATTGTGCTTTCTTTAAGTTTCTTAGTTTCAAAAAAATTTAAAGAAATTTTTAGAGACAAGTTTAAATATAACGAGTAGAGAATTAAATAAAGTAAAGGAGTTATTACTCATCGAAAAGTCAGATGCTGGGATGTATTCTTAAAAAAATAATCTAATGCCTAGGGCAATGTAATCTCTGTGGCAAGATCTAATCGACACACGGAATGGGAGATCGGATAAATTTATATATAATATATATATAATTATATATATATATATATATATATATATATAATATATATATATATATAATATATATATATATAATATTATATACTATTATATATATATACCTATATATATATATATATATATAAAGTTAGTAGTTATTAGTTAGTTAGTTAGTTATTAGTTATTAGTTAGTTAGTTAGCGTAGTACATCCTAAAATACCTAATAACTCTCGAAATCAAATTTAACAAATCATTTCTTCCGTTTGTGCAATAATAAAAGCAGCCAAACAAATGAATATATATATATAATTAATTAATATATATATATTATATATAATATATATTATATACTCACTATATATATATATATATATACTATATATAATAATATATATATATATTATTATATAATACATATATTATATTTTATATAGAATATATATATATACTATATATATATATATATATATATATATATAAAATTATCGTACATTATATATATATATTATATATATATAATTCAAATATTTTATGATATACAAAAAAATTAGATGTGGTATTTTCCCCTCATTTTGTGCTTCCTAACATGTTTGGGTTTGTTTGTCATCACTCGCTGCCGCCAGTGGCCAGTTTTCGCTCATCTAGTTTAACCAGCAGTTTGCTTTTGATGTTTGTGCGTTTTGTGTTTTTGAACTTCGTATTTTTTATTTTATTTTTTATAAAGGCAAAATATGTTTATATTTATCAAAAATAATTTTATTTAAATATTATATGATTAAAAATTTTAAACGGCCAAAAAAAAGTAACAAAATTCGAGACTTTATTACAAAAATTATACTTTTTTTCATATTTCTTTTAATTTAAAGAGCAAAATAGTTATAAATGTACCATTTAGAAGAAAATTGATCAGTTGGCAAGAAATAAAATATAATATATGTATATATCCGAGAGAGAGAGTGAGAGAGCGTGAGAGTAGTGAGAAAATTTAAAAATAAACCGTTAACATGATGAAAAACACATTTTTGTCAAATATTCCATTACTTCAATTTTCATTTACCATAAAGGACAATAGCATTGAAGTATTTGCACTAAATTTCTCACACACGATTTTCAGTGGAATGGAGCGATATTGGGGGATGAGACCAAAAATACATGGGAAAAATAAAGATAGTAGTTAGGCATTTCCAGCCATATATATATATATAATATATATATAACTATATATATATATAATATATTAATATATAATATATATATATATATATATATATAAAATACATATATAATATATATATATATATATATATATATATATATATTAATATATATATATAATATAATATATATATATATAATATATATATATATATATTATAATATTAATTCAAAATATTATGGTATGCAAAGAAAATCCAGATGTGTATTTTTTCCCCTCATTTTGTGCCTGAATTTTCCATTGCCGAATTCTTCTTTTTCAAAATTTTTGAGATTCGTAGAGATGAGTCTTTTTCTGAGGTTTTACCTCCCTTGTTGAAAGCTGCGTCTTCTTGTAATTTGATTTTTGGAGGAAGTTCGGGAGAGATATATCTTAATGAGCTTCTATTTCATTCTGAGTATCTTCTGATTGAGTATCTCAACGAAACGTGGCTTTATATACAATATTTGTCGCACTTTTGTAAAACTTTTGTCAACGCAAATTTTAGCATAAGTTTGAACATAAATACAAATATAAAATTTTGGCGAATAGTTGTAATTGAGGGTACTACATTACTTCCGGAGCTAAACACGGAATGGGAAAGTAAGATATAATACATAAAAGATAACCATCATTAATTAAAATGCATACATATTTATATTTGGGTGCATTCGAAAAAACACACAAAAATACAGATATGTCAACGAGGTAAAAAGAATAATATTCAAAGGCAAGCATATCAGATTATGTCCGTAGACATAAGCTCACATACAAACATTTGAATGCAAAAATAATATACATAATATTTTAAATAAATTTTTAAATTAAATATGTCGCACATAAGTTTGCTTGGAGAATGTCACTTGACGTCTTGGATTTTGAAGTAAATTCTTCTTCGGCTGGGACTGAATGTCGATTAAATAGTTGAATAACAAGGAAATGTCCAGTATAAGGAGCTTCTGATGTTTTCTTGATTCGATCAACACATGTGTGCATGTTTTTTAAAGCTTCTTGACATATGTAGAGGCGAAGATGCTTGAAATTTAGGTCCTATTTAATAGGTAAATTTTTTATAAAATACTTAAGAGCAACCATTGATTGAATTCATGAAACCAAGGAAAGGTCCAGTATAAGGCGTTTCTAATGTTTTCTTGATTCGATCAACGCTTACGCAAACATTTTCCAAAGCTTCGGGTATGAAGAAAACATTGCGGGACATTTTGCAGAGGAAAATGTCTGAAATCTAGTTTCTTTACTTTAATGATAAATTTCTTGATAAAAAGAAGACGTATTTAAAAATGGAGAAGGCACAGAGTCAAATAAAATTCGAAAAGGAGCCTAATTGTTCGTAGTGGAATCCAAATTGAGTTTTCGACCATAATCCAAAATTAATTAAAAAGAAAAAAGAAGTCCGTATCGATAATGTTCGCTTGAGGCTCGTTTGTGTCATCTTTTTGGAGTGTTCTGATTTGGAAGTTTTTAGTATTAACGCTTGTTCTTTTTCTTCATTTTGATTGTTTTCCTTTAGCTATCAGAAGGTGCTGATTGAAGTTCTGGGTGTTTTTCTCAGGTACCACGAATAATCTCTGAAGGTGCTGGGGTTTTCTCTCTGGGTTCACAAATTATATAGGGTTAATCTAGCTAGGTTGGTTTCCTCTTTTGAGAGCAAGGCCCTATATAAGATAAAGATGAGAATTTAAAAAAGCCAAATATAAACGATGATTTATTTAATGAACAGAAGAAATAAAAGTTCCCCGTCTTGTTAGATACTCTTTTTCTTTATAAGTTGAATAAGCAGTCACGGCATTTCCCTGACTTTGCCTCTCTTGCCGAATTCTTCTTTTGGGAATTTTTGAGATTCGCAGACGAGACCTTTTCCTGAGGTTTTACCTCCCTTGCTGAAAGCAGCATTTCCTTGTAATTTAATGTTTGGAGGAGCCCGAGAGAGAAAATCTTCAAGTGAGTCTTCTATTTCCTCTGAGTGTCTACTGATTGAGTATCTCAATGAACGTGGATATATATACAATATTTGTAACACTTATTTAAAAATCTTGCTTACGCAAATTTTAGCATAAGTTTGAACATAAATGAACCTCATTATTCTCTCCAATAAATCTTATGTATATTACTGCAGCATATGCAACGTGTGAACCATCTGAAAAATAATGTAGTTCAATACTTTTATACTTTAAACAATTTGGATTATATGCCCTTGGTATTTGAAAATACTTTAACTTGTGAACATCATCTATCCACTTCAAATAACTTTTTTTTTTGTATCTGATGGGATTTCTTAATATCAATTAATTTTGTCATTACATAATTTTTGAAATATCTTTTTTGCTATTACAAGAACTGGGCTATTAAATCTCAGTGAATCATATACGGAAAAAATGCAACTGAGTATGCCTCTTTTTGTCAATTTTTTATTCTGTATATCTACTCTAGCAAATATCAAATCATTTTCTGGGTCCCAGCTTACACCTAATACTTTTTGTGAAGGTAGCTTATCCAAGGAAAACTTTATTTCTTTAAAATCTTTGCTCAAATCTTGTTTATCAATATTTTCTAAAAAAAATTCCTTGAATTACTTACAACTTGATGCAGATTGAACCCACTACTTTTTAAAATTTCTTTTATTTCTTTGTAAACTGTTATAGCTTCACTTTCTGACTCCGCAGACTTTAAACAATCATCAACATAAAAACTTCTAAGTATAGTATCTTTGGCTAAATTACTGAAATTTTCTGCTTTAATTACATTTGTAGGTTGCTTCAAAACATAATTTGCAATAGAAAGAGAGCTCACACTTCCAAATATTTGAACTGTAACTCTATATTCCTCTAGAATTTTATCTAAATTTCCATTTGGAAACCATTAGAAGCGTTGATAGTCTTTATATATACCAAATACTTGTATTTGATAAAACATTTTCTCCTTTCTAAACCTTAAAAGCATGCCTTGCAAATTAGAAATATAATCTAGGCTTGAAGTAAACTATTGTTTAAAGAAAAACCATTATATGGTAAAGCTGCATTAAACACTACTCTTAATTTTTTCTTTTGTGGGTGAGCTACACTATGATGTGTCAAATAAAATCTTTCATTGTTTAAAAGTTCATGTTACTCAACCTTTTCTGCAAAATTAAGGTTTAACATTTCATCTATATTATCACTATACTGTGCAAAATATTATTTGTCTTTCAAAAAATTTACTTTTTAATGAGTATAGTCTTGCTAGGGCTTGATTTTTGTTATTAGGAAAATATTGATATTCTTTTTTGAATAGTAAACCAACTTGAAATTTACCTGTTATGGTTCTTTGCATTGTATTTTCAACCTTAATTTTCCACTTTAAGTCTTCCACAATCTCACAAACTTGTTCTGGATTCCTTTCAGAAATTTCTCTCATAACAAACTTTTCCAGTAAATTATCATCTTTTTCTTGTATTATTTGAGTTTTGTGACATCTTAAACTCATGAATGCTGGGATACCATGTGGTGTTGATCCTTGCAATGCCCAACCAAAAGGACACTTAATTAACTGCAAAAGGATAATTATAATGACCTTCCACTACTTATATGGGTTTTAACAATTCACTTTGATGCATTAGAAATAATAATCCTATTTTTGATTCAATAAAGTTGAAGGGAAAATGACTCAAATATTGTAATCCACATATATCTTTGGTAGATGGAGACTTCTATTTTGAAGGGCCAATTTTCCTTGCAGTATATATTATTATAGTTTCAGATTTCCTCATCTCAATATCATAAATTTCTAGATTATTTAGTACATATGTTTTCAATTTATTTTTTCCACACATTTTTGCTATATCTATTTCTTTAAGAGCTTTCATTTACTTTATGCCTAATTTTGTAGCAAAATTTAAATCCATCAAACATGCTGAATAATATGTATCTATACCCATGTAAGTTTCAATCACTTTATCTTTACCTTTTAGCTTGATTTTAACTGGCACTGCAGGATATTATAACTTCCTATTGCTTACCTTTGTTTGGAAGTTTTTTGTCTCATTAGTTCCTGATTCTTTTGACTCTGGTTTATCTACTAAATTTACAGTGAGGCTGCTTGTGAAGAGTTTGAGCTGTTTTGCTCTTTCTTTGAACTTGTATTTGTTTTTATCTTTTCCTTCATCTCTATGCAAAAGTGTTAGGTGCTGTTTATTACATCTTTAACACTTTTTCAGGCCATTTACAGTTACTACAAAAATGATTTGATCTGAGGCACTTGAAACATAATTTATTGTCTTTAATGA
>JABUQX010114860.1:52500-55000 GCA_015478945.1 Trachelipus rathkii
TAGGGAATTAAATGGCATAATAAAGAAAACGAAAATAAATATGGTATGATGATTTTATTAATCAACAACAATATTCTACAAATTTCAATGTGAAATGCAGCATAAAGGTGTCGTATAATGGGTTGTACCCCTCTGGCCCTTCCAATTTCCTCCAAGCGATTTCGGCATTGATGAAATGATCTTGGAGATGATCTTCTGCGGGATGTTGTCAAAGCGTTTGCAAGCTCCCTGAGTGTGGACGGAGCATGTTCACGGGCTCGAATATGCCTACTCAACAAATTTCAAACATGTTCAATGGGATTCATGTCCGGTCTCCTTGCAGAAATGGACAGGAGTCAGATCCTCCTGTTGTAGGTACCGTTGGACGACCTGTAAGTGTGCTGTGTGGCGTTATCATAAAGTAACAAAAAATGGACACCAATGAAGGACGTGAAAGGCACTATATACTCTTGGAGGATGTCTTCCGCATACCTTTCAGCCGTTAGCCTTCCTATGCTCACGATATGCAATGCCGTGCGAGCACCCAAACAAATGCCTGCCCACCATCACAGAGTCACCTCCAAAAGGAATCCTTGGGAAGATATTGCAAGCATAAAAATGTTCACCTGCACGTCTTCAAATTCGCTGACGTCCATCTGGTCCATGGTGAACCTCGGCTCATCTGTAGATTAAATCAGCGTATTGTGAAAAAAAATGAAATCGCAACCCGATGCTCCCTGATCAGGAGAGGGCCGATGGTAGACCTCGTAATACGTACTCCACGTTCATTCTGTCGTCTTCTCACTGTACTATCGGAATGGGCACATGTCTGACCTCACGGAGCCTGTGTTGTAGCTGTACGCTTGTTTGGAAACGATCACGAAGCACTGCCAGACGCAGGAATCTGTCATCTCTCTCGGACGGCGCCCTCGGGCGACCCTGACCATGTCGTCTACAGTTGTTGCCAGTCTCCCCGAACCGACGAAGGATTCGACTGACCGTCGATTGGTTTACCCAGAGTTGCTGAGCCACCTGTCTCTGAGAATGAGCCTGCTTCCGACAGTGTGATAACTACTATGGCTCGTTTCTCTTCTCTGAGGATGTCTTTCCATTGTGACAATCTTTGTCAAGCTACGACTTACAGCATAGGGTTTGTTTCGTTAGTTGGTTGGTGTCTTGCTATCATGTTCTCCTATGAATATATTTTCGGGATTTCGTAATTTGGTTGGTTTTCTTTATTATGCCATTTACTTCCATACACGGTTGTAGTTACATACGGTATACACTCGAAGTTAGATATATTTAAATAAAACCAAACCCTAGCTCTGATTTCAAAAATGAAAAGAGTTTACATTAAATTTACGGGTGATGCATTAGAATTTTGTCCGCAGTATATATATATATATATATATATATATATATATATATATATATATATATATATATATATATATATATAAATATATAAATATATATATATATATATATATATATATACATATATATATATATATATATATATATATATATATATATATATATATATATATATATATATATATATATATATATATATATATATATATATATATATATATATATATATATATATATATATATATATATATTTATATATATATATATATATATATATATATATATATATATATATATATATATATATATATATATATATATATATATATATATATATATATATATATATATATATAAATAAATATAAATATATATATATATATATATATATATATATATATATATATATATATATATATATATATATAATAATATATATATATATATATATATATATATATATATATATATTACAGGCCTATAGAGGTACAACTTAAAATTATTTTCAGTTAAGCATCTCCAAGCATTTATTAAGTGGTTAGATGAGTACCGCCAGAGTGGATTCGCCTCGGCACTGGTAACAGCCAGAGAGATAGCTGAAGAGGTGGGAATTGACAGGAATTTCAAGCACATTAGGAGAAGACGAAAAATTTTTGTTCTCCTATGAACTAAAGACGATGTTCCCGAACTCTCACCTGAAATATTTCAAAATAAATTATTTTGGTCATAGTCGATGAAGTGCCGAATGAGTCGTCATCCAAGATTTGAAGCTCTAAAATCACATGAAAACACGTTTGGATTTATATATCACATTAATGACCTCCTGCAGATGAATGATGAACTTTTGATGAAAAAATGTAAAGATTTGGAAGTTTCTTTAAGCAAAAGGGAACACCATGATATTGAAGCTATAGAGCTCTGTGAAGAGCTCAGAATGTTTTCACGAGCTTATGACGGGGAAAAAGACGAAATACTATCAGTTCTTAAATACATGGCCAAAAAACGGGTTGTGTGATGTCTATCCAAACATTTATGTTACTTTAAGAATAATAGCTACTATTCCAGTTACTGTAGCCTCTGCAGAGAGAAGCTTCTCGAAATTGAAGCACATCAAAACTTACTTGAGAAACACCATGACTCAAGA
>JABUQX010114861.1:0-7500 GCA_015478945.1 Trachelipus rathkii
CAATGTTTAAATTTTCTCTCTCATATTAAATTTTTATTAATTAAAGGTTTTCATTGTTTTACTTCTTTCAGATTAACTTCTATAATAAATAGTATATTTGTAGTCTAATTCAATAGTTTAGTCTAATACATATAATGGCTTATTTTAACTCAAGTGATAAGTTGAAACAAAATGGCTAAACATTTGTCAAATACAACAAGAAGACATGAAAGAAATTTGCCAAGAATTGAAAATTTAAAAGATTACGTTAGGTTACCATTAAAAAAAGCATTCATAGGCTTATCTACACTATTTGATAAGGAAAAATCAAAAAAAAAAAAAAAAAAAAGTTAAAATTATTCTTGAAGAACTTGTTAATCTGTGGAAAAGGATGAGTTTTTTTCTCATACTAGTGAGCAGACAATCACTGTTTATATTAATAAACTATAGGAGAATATGAAAAAAATCAAAGATATCCAAAAGAAGAATTTTAAAAAAAAAAATAGATATTTTATTTGACATTACAATGACAGATGGGCAATGGTTTTGGCAGAAGGGCAATGGTTGTGTAAAGAAGACAAGAAACTATAAAAAACATATTGAATCTGAAGGAAAAATGGGCTATGCAACACATAAAACCGCTCCAATTTCATCAATTCATCCATCAAAAAGGCAGAGATGCACTCATAGAGAAAATGAAAGTGTGCCACATTATGATTTAATATATGACAATTCAATCACTTCTATCACAAATTCAGATACCATTTCTGATGAAAGAATCTATGAATCTTCCTCTAAAACAAATCAAAGAATTTCTACAGCTGTGCCTACCAAATTAGTTACTGAACTATCAGTTTCAACTCAAAAGGCATCAAAAGTTTGTCAAAGTCTTACAAAAAGTGGAATAGATCAGCCAACTCCTTCTCAGTCTGGCCTATTCAAACGTATGATTAGATGCGCTGAAGAGCAAAAATTGAAAATAAATATTCTTAGAAAAAAAAATATTATTGCTTGCATTTTGATGGTAAAGGGGTGCCAGAAGGACAAGGAAAGTAAAGAATAAAGAGGAGTATCTAGTATGTCTTCAAAGTCCCATGAGAGAAATCAAATTAGGGGTAGCCAGATGTGAAAGTGGATCCGCCGAAAGTATATTTAAAGGAATAGCTAGTATTCTTGATGACTTTGCTGCATAGTCTATCATTAAAATGATAATTTGTGATGCAACATCTGTAAACTCTGGTCATATTAATGGGGTTGTAGTTAAGCTACAGCAGAAAATGGTACACATGGGTCTGAATGTACCTAGTACATACTGTAGGTTGTCAACACTACATTTTGGACAGATTTTTCTTGACTTTGATCCTAATATGCATACCACAAGTCCTAATTTGAATTATAAATTTATCGATGAAATAGCTGAAAGGTGTGAGGTCTTAAAAGAATCGTATGCACCAGAGGTAGAGATGCCTGTGGTGGACAATCCTGGATAGAGGGATGATTTAAGGTTCCTTTATATTTTATGCTGTGCAATTAGAAAATATAAGGAAAATGACAAATTACTGAAAATAATTTGGCGATCTCTACCATCTATTCATAATGCTCGATGGAATTCCAGAGCAATTTATTCCCCTATTGCTTATTTTCTGCTACCAAAATGGAGATAAATACTTGAAAAACCAGTTACTTTCATAGTTTAAAAATGCTTCGAAACTCACTATTCGCAAAAATATTCTGTTATTAATATACCGCTAAGAAATATTGCTGAAAGGGTAATAAAACTGATGGAGGATTTATTAAAACCTGTAAAACTGATAAATATCTTAATATAAAATTTGTTTCAACAAAACAATATCTAAATATTATCTACCCTTTAATAAATTGTATTGCTTGATTTGTAATTTTAAATAGGGAAATAAAAACTTTCTTTAATATTTCTACTTTGTTCTTCAATCTTGAAATATAAAATCCATCATATTTTGGAAAAATAAAAAAATATTATTCTTAAATCTTTTAAGTCCAACCAACCCTGGGGGAACTTTTCTCAAAATTCAAAAAAAAAAAAATCAGCGTATTCTTAATTTATCTCAAAATGTTCATCGTATCCCACTGCACGGTAATACGATTTTATTGCCATTACCCTAATAATAATAATATAGTAATAATAATAATAATAATAATAATAATAATAATAATAATAATAATAATAATAATAATAATAATAATAATAATAATAATAATAATAATAATAATAATAATAGGTAAAATATAATAATAATATAATAATAATCATAATAATACATATAATAATAATAAAAAAATAATAGATAAAATATATATAGTATATATATATATATATATTAATATATTATATATATATTATATTTCGATAGTATAAATATATGTATATCTAATATATATATATAATATAATATATTAATGATTATATGTATATATATATATATATATATATATTATATATATATACTACTATAATAATATATATATATAATATATATATATATATATATATAAATATATATATATATATGAGATTCGACTGTCATGGAGAGCGGACGCGGAAAACCAGAGGAGAGATGAAAAAGAAAAGGAATACAAGAAGGAATCATAGAATGAAATTAAACATCTGCAAGAATTATTCCAGAAGAGAATGCTTTTGAGAAGAAATGTTTGCCAGGATTTAAATTGTGAACAACTACTTAAAAGTTTGATTTACTATTCGGAATTTTAATTATTGAAAAATTTAAACATTAAATTATTTTTGTATCAAACTGAGGTGGAGGAGCTGTAAATATTTTGGAAACGTTCCTTTTAGTAACTTATAATTATGAAAACGATATTTTTATATTAATAAGAAAATTTAAAAAGAAGAAAATAACAAATTTAAAACATTAAATTCTGGCAACAGTGAAGTTGGATTTCTCCAAAACGTCGAAACTTGAGAACAAAAATTTCTCCGTCTGATCGTGAGGTGCTGAAAATAATGATAATAATGATAGTGGTAGTAGTGATAATGGTGATAGTGATAATATTGATAATAATTTAAGTTAAAATAAATTGTGAATAGTGAATGAACAATAGTGAAATATAGTTAAATTTGTGTGAAATATAATATATAATAAATAATAATGAATAATAATATAATAATAATATAATAAAAATAATAATAATAATAATAATAAAATAATAATAATAATAATAATACTATATAATAATAATATAATAATAATGTTAATAGGATAATGATAATGATAATAATAATATAATGGTGATGATGTCAGTGATAATAATGTTAATAATAAATAGAGTGATTATTTGTTTGGTTATATTATATATTAGTATATATATCTATATATATATATATATTATATATTATATATATATATTAATATACTATATATATATATATATATATATATATATATATATATATATATATATTATATATAAATATATATATACTTTATATATATTATATTATAATAATCATATAGATATATATATGAGCGACGCCGGTGGAAGAATGGTCCGCAGTGAAAAGCAGAGTGGAAAAAGAAAAGAGAAGATTTAGAAGGATAGAGAAGAAAACCAAGAACACAAGAGCTTGCAACGAGGATTAAAGAAGTTTGAAGTGATGGAAGGTGATGGTTCCCTGAGAGAACATTTGTTTAGACTGTGAAGAAACGTTTTAGAAAAAGGAATTACAAAATACAAATTTTTATAAATTTAAAACAAAATAAAAAACGTATTTTAATATAACGGAAGGAGAGCACCAAAATTTTAAACTTGATTCTTTTTGGTGTAACAAAAGTTAAGTAAATTAAAAAATGGACAACAATATTTTGGATTTTGTTATTTATTATAAGAAGATAAGAAGAATGGACATTCGGCGGAGTCGGCTCGCTATAGTCAAGAAGGAATGGATCAAGGCACCAAAAATGCGCGTCCGGGCTAGCTCAGCCTGTTAGAGGCACTCGCCCAACTAGCGAAGACCTGCAGGTTCGTCACTGGTCGTCGTCTGAGTGTGTGTTTACTCTCTTCTTGGCTCCGTCTTTGCTCAGACTTAAAAATTGAGCACACCCCTCCTGGATAGGGCTTTGCCCGTGAGCGGTGGTGTTAACTCAAAAAAAAAAAAAAAAAAAAATATAACTATATATATATATATCATATATTATATATATATATATATATATATATATATATATATATATATATATATATATATATATATTTATATATATATATTTATTTATTTATTAGTTTTAATAATATTATTATAGTGATATAATATTATATGTATGTGCTTGTGTATTTATGTATGTATTTATATATGTATGTATGTATATGTATATATTTTTTTTTGTATTTTATATTTATTTATACTAAAAGCCACCCGGTAGCTCAGTGGAAGAGCACTCGCCAAACAAAGCGAGGGTCCCAGGTTCGCAACTGCTTCGGTGGGAGAATGTGAGCTAATTCTCTCCTTGGGCTTCGCTCCGTCCTGCTCGGACGTTTAATCGAATACACCCCTCCTAGATTAGGGCTCTGCCCGTGAGCGGTGGTTTTTATATATATATATAAATATATTATTATATATATATATATTATATATATATATATATATGATATATATATATATATATATATAATATATTATATATAATAATAATATATATATATATCATAAGGTATATATAGGCCATATATATATATATAATATATATATATATATATATATATATAATATATATATATATATAATATATATATATATAAATATATATATATTATATATATATCATATAAATATATATATATATATATATATAATATATATATATATATATGGCATATATAATATATATATATATATATATTATATAGTATATATATATATATATATATATATATATATATATATAATATATATATATATATATATATATATATATATATATATATATATATATATATATACTATATAATATCATATATATAATATATATATATATAATATATAATATATATATATATATATGATTATATATATATATAATATATATATATATATATATATATATAATATATTAATATATAATATGTATATTATATATATATTAAATATTTTATATATATATATATATATATTATATTATATATATAATATATATATATATATATATATATAATATATATATATATATATATAAAGTGCTAAATGTCACATACGCAACCGCAACTGTATTTAAGTGGACATTCGAATCCACATTGGCACTTATTAAGTTTAATAAGTGCTGATATGGATTCTAATTTATTGACTTGTGTTTATCATTTTATACGCTTGTATCCTTCACATAATTTAATACGAACGTTGTCAACTGGTGAAGAAAATAAAACTGTGCAACAAATTTAACCTCAGGGATTGGGAGTATAGACAAATCTTATAAATTCGCTTTTCAAACCTTCATAACTTTTCTTACCATCATTTTTCCACCTTTATACTATTTATTTATAGCTCATTTCAAACAATTCATATAAGTTTCATGAATATTATATATATATATATATATATAATATATATATATATATAATATATATATATATATATATATATATATATATATATATATATATATATATATATATATATATATATATATGTTGCCGATTAGTTCTGACAACAAAGAAGACAAACTGTAAACTTTTATTTACGATTTATTTATTTCAAAGAAAACTTTTTTTTTTTTTAGACTTTTATTTTTCCTTTTTTCTCAACTAATAATTCGACCCTTGTTCATTAGGTAATATAAAGACTCGTCATTTTGGTTATATTTATAAACACGTTAAATATTTATTTACAAATAAATAGGAATAATAATAATAATAATAATAATAATAATAATAATAATAATAATAATAATAATAATAATAATAATAATAATAATAATAATAATAATAATGTTTTAATAAATGAATAATAATGAATAATAATAATAATAATAATAATAATAATAATAATAATAATAATAATAATAATATTACTACAATAACTTAACTTTTGTTTCTATATCTGGTTATACATCATTTGTGGTTACGTAGTCTTCAGTAACCTACTACTGTCAATCCATATATGAAAGAACTAATTCCTGATATAATGCTGATATAATAATTCTCGTAGTCCAATAATTACGTACTACTTTTTATGGAGTGTCAAATTGTAGCTTCTTTTTTGATAGTCTGATTTCAATCCGTTGCCAATAAACTATTCAAATTTTCTGCAACAACCAAATCACTGCTAAATAAATGAAAAATCCCAGATTACTTATCAAATTTCAACTACAAATATTAAGGCTTCCAATCTTTGCTAAATTCAAAACTGATAATGCCGAAAGTCAAAACAAACAACTCATGATTCGAAAAATCCAAACTACAATCTAATCGAGGAAAAACTAACTTTGCAGAATGACCATTTTAAATTTTCCGAAAAGGTTCAAAAATAAATCTCACAACTACTAACTACTAAAACAAATTTCACTTATTAAACGAGCAAAAATTCCAAATTCCTTCTTTAAACTTTTCAAAATTCTTAAGACTACTAAACTTAAACTCAAAGTCCTTTTTCAAAAACTAAAATATTCAAACTTTTATCCAATTCAAATTTCTTGAAAAATCAACAAATCTTTTTTTTAACTCTTCCAAAACTCTTAACAAAATCAAGATTATTTTTTCAACTTAAAAACTCTCCAGAACCTCCTCAAAAACTAACTTAAATTTTCCGATTCTTTTTTTACAATTCAAACTTAATATTCCGATTCTACCAGCAACTAACTTAATATTCAGATTTCGACAACTAACTTAATGTTCCAGATCTTTTTAACAACTCTCAACTTTTTCTTAAGAATGATTTTCTATATTTTCAAATCTAGTTGGTTATCTAAAAGTCTAAATTTGAAACAACGTTAATCTGCCACATATATATATATATATATATATATATATATATATAATATATATTATATATATATATATATATATAAATATTTTTTACATATATATATATATAATATATATATATATATATATATATATATATATATATATATATATATATATATATATATATATATATATATATATATATAATATATATATTATATATTATATAATATATATATATATTATATATATATATATATATATATCAAAGGTGGGCATTAACGCGTTAATCCGTTAATTAACTCGTTAATTTTTTTCCGTATAACTTTTAACGCTTCGTTAATTTCGAAAAGAAGTAAAGGGTGGGGACCTATTAAGCGAGTTACATTTGTGAAATTAACGTTAGACCGAGTTAAAATTTTCCACAACATGAAGCGTTCTCAAGGTAAAGTACCCACTCTACAACGCAAGACGCAGAAGAACCCGAACACTTTCGTCTCGCTCGGCAGCCGCGTCGACGACCCCCCTCACATATCCGCCCCACCGGCTCCGGCACTAAAATATAAA
>JABUQX010114861.1:12500-16716 GCA_015478945.1 Trachelipus rathkii
AAGACAATAGAAATAGATTTTCCAGTTATCCTTTCTAGGCAATAAAAGGAATTTGCTTTTAAAAGTGCAATAAATCAGTTTTTAGGTTGTTTAATTGCAGAATAATAAGCGGAATAAAACCAATGAAACAAGATAATTGGATAAAGAACTCATTTTTAAATTAGTTTCCCCGATAAGAAATAATATACAAATAAATTTCAAACCTAGAAATTTAATTAAGTAAGGCGTATGGAGGCTGATTTCATAGTTGCATTTGGATAGGAAAAACTTCACTCTTTTCGTGTCCTATCTAGGCATGTAAAGGTATCGAAACGTGCAGAATGCTGTCAGGGAAGCGTGCGAAGGTAAATTTTATGGAAGGAACCTTAGAGTTTAAGGGATCCAAAAGTACGAGTGGATCGCAATGTATGGGCAAAACAGCAAAAACGGCAACTTTAAAATTAATAGTGTATAGATGATAATAAATAAATAAATAAATAAAAATAAAAAATATCTGAATTTTTTGTGAATATTAGAAAATGATAGTAATTATATAGCAGAACCGCTATATCGCAGATTTTTAAAAAAATCGCAGCATAGAGTCTTAAAAACTATAATGAAGAATAAAAAAAGAACAAAAATGGGGTGACGTCTTTAAGGAAAAAAGTTGCAGCTTCTCAGAGTTTTGCAAACTCCCATAGGCTTTTCTTATACGCGAACTGACCGAAACGCCATTTTCTCGCATTTTACGAAGTAGGCGACTATACAAAGCGCGAAGGAATGGAAGAATATAGCCAACGGATATTTGACGAAACCATAGTGTAAAAAGCGATCTTTAAAAAAATTTTAAAAGATAATTTTTTTTTGTTTAAAATTAATAATATATATGATATATATAAATATATATATATATATATATATATATATATATATATATATATATATATATATATATATATATATATATATATATATATATATATATATATATATATATTATATATATTACTTATATATATATATACAGTTATATATATAATGGGTGAAACTAAAGAAGTTACCCGCAATATCTCGAAAAATAAGATAGGTACAAGAAATGAATAACATATATGGAATCAGCCAAAAAAATGCATAAATAAAATGAAAAAAAAAATTTAAATTTTTAAATTTTTATTTTATATCTCCAAAACTATGATAGGTACAAGAATAATAACATATATGGAATCGGCGTATGAATTTGTAAGAAAAAAAATGGTTTTTTTTTTTTTTTAAACTAAAAGAAAACCCTAGGGTAAACCGCAAAGATGCAAAAAATCAGGGTTTCTCGGCCTCCCGGGGACGACGGGGGGACTTCGTCCCCCTCTGTCCCACCGTCGGCTCGAGCCCCTAAAAAAATTCATATGTTGATTCGAAATATGTTTTTTGTAATAAAAAAAATTTTTTGCTTTTTTTCATACAAATTTCACACGTTGCTTGATATATGTTATTACTTTCTTGTACATATCGTAGTTTTGGATATAAAAAAATAAAAAAAAAAAATAACTTTTTTTTTTTTATTATTTTTATAAACTTTGAAAACTACGATAGAATAAGAAAAATAATACATATATGGAATCAGCGTGTGAAATTTGTATGAAAAAAAAGGAAAAAATTTTTTTTATACAAATAACATATTTGGAATCAGCATATGAAATTTTTTTTTAGGGGGCTCGAGCCGAGGTGGGACGAGGGTGGGACGAAGTCCCCCCGTCGTCCCCCGGAAGCGCGAGAGACCGACTCTTTCCATTCTTTTGGGCGTTTACCTGGGTATTCTTTTAGTTAAAAAAAAAAAATCCATTTTTTCATACAAATTTCATACGCTGATTCTAAATATGTTATTAGTTTTTGTACCTATCTTAGTTTTGGAGATATAAAAAAAAAATTTAAAAAATTTTTAAATTTTTTTTTTCATTTTCCATACAAATTTCATACGCTGATTCCATATATGTTATCAGTTTTCTTGTACCTATCTTAGTTTTCGAGATATGATGCGGGTACTTCTTTGTTTTCACCATAATATATATTACTGTATATATAATATATATATATATATTATTATATATATTATATATATATATATATATATATATATATATATATTATTCTATATATATTATATTATATATATAGTATATATATATATATATACTATATATATATATATATATTAAGAATTAAACTTGACATGCATTTATATATTTTCCGGCTGTATCGATTTCGCACTATGATCTTCGTAGCACTTCTTTGCAGGATATCTGTGTGTTATAATTTTTCTTTATCTCGCGATTTGTAAAGTTGCCTACGACGTAAAGTGCGATAAAACGAAGTTTTGGCTAATTGGAATATAAGTAAAACTCCATAGGATGATTTACTTTGAGGGTCTGTAACTTTTTTTCTAGAAGACGTCGTAATTTTTTTTTCCTTTTTTTTTTTATGCTTCGTTACAACTAATTTAGAGTCGATGCTGTAATTTTATAAAAATCGGTGTTGCCGAGGTTCTAGCCGACTATTACCTTTATTTATATTATTTATTTCGCGAAGAAATAAATTTGTTTATTCTATTCAAACGTGATTAATAGCCTGTCCAAAAGGTCATCGCTTGCGGTCAAATTTTCCTTCACTCATATGTGAGGTCGAATGTTAAATAATTGTCAAAGTCACATGAGATTCCTTCTCAACGTTTCAAAACATTCTATATAGGTATTGTCTATCCTTTCCCTCTCGCACCTTCCCCTGACAGCATTTCTGCAACGTTTCGATACCTCTTACATGCCTAGATAGGAACACGAAATGGATGAGAGTTTTTCCTATCCAAAATGCAACTATGAAATCAGCTCCATACGCCTTACTTAATTAAATTTCTAGGTTTGAAATTTATTTGTAGGGTGGGGGTTTGAAATTATTGTATATTATTTCTTATCGGGGAAACTAATTTAAAAATGAGTTCTTTATCCAATTATCTTGTTTCATTGGTTTTATTCCGCTTATTATCTGCAATTAAACAACCTTAAAAAATGATTTATTGCACTTTAAAAGCAATTCTTATTGCTAGAAAGGATAACTGGAAATCTATTTCTATTGTCCTTCTCAGTCTTCGATTCCGATTCCGGCTAATCTCCTTTTTAGGATGTTATTGGTAAAAACACTTTTTTAAAAACACCTTCTTCTAAACAATATTTCCCCAAGTTTATGAAGAAGTTCACTGCTCACATGAAAGAGCTAGATTTTACTTCTTCCACCTTTACATAGTGCTCACAATATTTCCTTTATTCCTGGAGAGTTGAAAATGTGGTCCCATGTATATGTTCGCGTCCATACGAATTTAAAGATATTGAAAGCACCTTTACAAATCAAAAGTAGGTTCTCTAGACCTTTTGTTCGTTACTCTTTTAAATTCGATTCAGACTGACAGGTTAAAAAAAATATTTCAGAGCTTGTTCACTAGATCTGCCAGATGCATAAATAATTTTTAAATTTTAAACTCGGACCTAACATATTTTAAAAACAATAGTTTGTTAAAAGCCAGTGTATTGAGTGGTTATATAGTGTTTCAATTGCGAAGTGTCTCCTGATATCAGATTACATTGAAATCGTGTAATAATAAAATAATAAAGTGTTTTATTAAATAATAAAATATTGGGCATTAGCTTATTAAGCTTTATTCAAACCAAATTCGGTCTTTAAAAGGCAAGGCAAAATAGCATCCATTATGCTAATTATATTATGAGAAAGTGATACTTGTAAAACTCAATGTTCAGTGTTTTTTTTATTCAGTTTGACTTTTACATAATTTTTATGCAAACAGTATTAGGACTTTTGTTTGAAATGCCAGCGCGGCGAAGGTTTGTTGTAAATAATTAGAACTTGAAAACCACGTCCATGCAATTTAAAATTGTAGTGTGACTGAATTAGAAAATATTTATTGACTCATACTTATATCAATATTAAAAATTTGTTTTTTTATTACATTAAGATTATTATTTCAGCTGTTTGGTAGCTATGGAAAGGTAAAAAACCATCTTTTGATTGATAAGTAACATATAAGAAGGGTCAAATTAGTTTGTTTTGCTACAATAACTATTACATTTGCTTATAGGTTATTATTATTATTTATTATTATTATTATTATTTAAATTATTATTTTATTATTATTATTATTTATTAATTAATTTATTTATTAATTATATTATTCATGAAG
>JABUQX010114862.1:0-12500 GCA_015478945.1 Trachelipus rathkii
CTAAGTCTTGAGTTCGCTAGGGTATAACATGAGGGTATGTTTTACCTGTGCTAATTATAGTAGAAGTGGAGGAGCTATGGTCTGGAATAGAGTGGTATATAGATCTAAAGGTTCCAATGTTGATGAGATGGGACGAATTTTAGGGTGTGTAGTGTGTTAGAAGAATTGAAAAAAGTGAAGGACTGAACGTATTAGAGAGTGGTGTGGTATGAATGATAGTCGGTTGGTTAAGCGGATATATTGTGGTGAGGGTGCTGGGAAACCGGAGAAAAAGTGGATTGAGTCAGTAAAGGAATGTCTGCAGGAGAGAAATGTGAATTTCGCACTGGTGAGAAAGAAAGGTGCATAATAGGAGGATGGCGGTTTTTTTTTTTGCTAGGGGTAATGGTTTTTGTGTCCTCACCTGGGCCAAGGGATATGAAGGCGCGCAGTGAGAGAGGAGGAGGAGGCTTTGAGGAGAGTGTACGCGGTCCCGTGAAGCTCTAAGGTGGATTTTTTGACTGCGACGAGTTCTCACTAAAAGATATGATCTTTGTTTTCGACTTGCGTCTTATTCTTCTACCACTTTTCTGTTTCCGGTGCATATTACGCACCTTACCCTCAGCCTTGGGGAAAGAAGGTTGGTGATGATGATGATGACGATGATAATGATGATTATATATATATAATAATATATATATAGGTATATATATATATAATAATATATATATATATATATATATATATATATATATATATATATAATATATATATATTATATAATAATATATATTATATATATATTTATATATATATATAGTATATAGATATATATTATATATGATGGTATGATATAGAGAGAGTATAGTATATATATATATATAAGTATAGTATATATATATATAGTATATAATATATTATATATATATAATATATATATAGTAAGGTATATATATATATATAAATATATAATAGTATATATAATATATAGGTATATATTTATATATATATATATATATATATATATATATATATATATATATATATATATATATATATATATATATATATATATAACTTTGCCTCTGTGGAATATCACCTCTCTAACTCTAGCCCTAACCTTTTGCTCTTGTCTGAGACTCAGATGGATAAGAATTCATCCTCTAACTCTTTTAATGTATCCAACTATAACTTATTTCATAATTTCCGTCTGAAGGGTGGAGTGTGTGCCTATGTAAACATTAATAGTCCTGTAACACGTCTCGTGAATCTCGAATCTCTTAACTTCGATGTTCTGTGGCTCAAAATCTTCCTTCCTTCTACTACAATAATCTTGTGCTTCTGCTACTCTTTTCCTCCAAATAGAACAGATTTTCACTCTTTTTGAATATCTCTACTACTTCTCAACGAGACTCGTTTTATATCTCTCATCCAACTACTAGAGAGGTCTCTATTTAGGGATTTCAATGTACAGCATAGGACAACATTGAATGGTTGGGTCCCATCGTCGCATACTGAATGTTGATAGGGTGGGGAGGAGGCGCGAATCGCGCATGTCCTCAGCTTCTCAACGATCTGGAAGCGAAGCTAAGTCAGACGAACCTGAACACATAATTCCGGGATCGTCCTAACAGACCAATTCTGTGACACACACTTGACCTGAAGTGTTTGCACGCCATTAATTGCCTTGACATAACTCGCTATAAATATACACCACCTTTCGCATCACTATTGGAAATCTGACCAACGAGCTCTTATAGTCTTAGAGCGTTTTAATACGTGTTCTCTCCAACAGCTCATGGCCGCTGCTCACTAAGTGGTGCGTGTTTATTGCTGCACTTTAGGAGGGTCGGGCTGAATTGGGAGGGCTCTTGCGATCGCTTCTACGGCTCTAACTTAATTGGAGGAGACTGGCTTAGGCGCTCTGGTGATGCTTATCGGCTTCTGCACCGACTCGTAATTGGGAGACGTGTACATCGTGTTGACTCTGGGGATAGGAGGCAGCGTGTTTCAGTGCTTCTTGAGCAGCGGACGCAAAAGTCCTGTCCTCGTTCCGCAGTAATGCACGAGTGTTAGGGTCGGATCGTGCTTGTTCTCGCTGGCCATGGTCAGGTTATCGAGACAGGCGCGTTAGGCTATGTGATGAAAACAATGCTCGTGTTAACTTCGTTGCTATCACTCTAGCGGCTAATCTTTCATTTGCAGGTGTACAGAGACGATTGTTGCTCAGGGGATACTCTTTCGAAACGAAGCGGCAAAGCGGGCTTTCATGACAAGACGAAAAGTGCGCTGAACCTCCTCTTGTTTCTCGCTACTGATTAAATCCCTTTCTGGCCTCTTGACAAAAACATCTCTAACAACTCTGTAATCTGCCTTTCCTCCTCTTATTCGATCTGATGGCTCCGTCACTAACTCTCCACAACTGAAAAGGCCAATCTCTTCGCCTCCTATTTTCCTCTAATCCAACCCTGGACGAATCTGGCATTCCTCCTCCTCCTTCTTCTTCTCTCAGGTGTCCTAAGTGTCTTTGCCTGTGATTACATTTGATCGGGTCCATGGGCTCTGAGATCTATGAACGTTAGGAAGGCGGGTGGCCCGGATGGCATTCCTGTCCCGAGTTTTGAGGAATGTGCTTACGTGCTGACCCGACCCCTCGTTCAACCAATATATTCTCTATGTCTCAATACTAGCACTTTCCTCAGTGGTTTGGAAGCACGCACAATGTCCAACGCCTATTCAACAAAAAGGAAGACCGCCTCTGATCTTTCCAACTATGCGAGCCCCTATAAGCTTCACTTGTATATCTATCTAAGATTCTTTGGAAGCCTTCTCAAACTCTGCACTGTGAAGATAGATAAGTTGTCCGAAAGTCGTGGAGTGAATGCGGGCAATCGACGGTACGCTAACGCAGTGGGGGATGGACCGCAGGATGGTCATGCTGACGGAGGGCTGTGGGGGCGAATGTTTAGAATCATCTGGGAATTCATTCTCTCTTCCGATCGCGCAGTATGGACTGTATCCTCGGGGGAGGCTCGTGTTACAAAGGATCGAGATTACGAGAGTATGCTTGCGACGAGGAAATCTCGATTTATGGTTATTTGGTGTGTTTTCATGCGCTCTGCTAGGGTACACTAAGGGGAGATTTGCAGGTGGTGCTGCAGATGAGCATCTTTGAGATGCGACACGAGAGCAATTTGACCGGGTAGTCGACAGCGCTGTCAATGCTCGTCGCAAGCTTCCGCCTCCTTGGGTTCCTCCTTCTCTTTGCTTACTTTGTCTAGCTTTCTTTCAAGTCGCTCAAATATTCGACTGTGTTGATGGAGGCGATCGACTTCTTTTCTTTTTCTGTCAATAGTGGTGGTCCTCAGGGTTTTGTCTTATCTCCTAACTTTATTCCTACTTTTCATTAATGATCTCTCACCTGCACATCTAATTCTATCCACTCTTATGCCGATGACTCGACCCTTCATTCTTCACTCATTTCAATTCTGGCTTCCCATCTTTTTTACTTCTAGAATTGCCTCTCGTCTCAATCTTTCCGATTCTATTCTCGCTGATCTGGATAGAATTTCCGATTGGGGTCGTCTCAACCTTGTGAAATTTAATTCTTTAAAACTCAACTTCTACAAATCTCCCTCTCTAAAGGCACCTTCTAACTTTCCTACCTCTTTCGACGGTTCTCTCGTCTCGCCCGTTGACAATATAAACATCCTTGGCCTTAACATAAACCAAAAAAATGTCTTGGAAACCTCACATCACAATGGTTGCTAGGACGGCCTCAAAGAACTGGAGTTCTTGTTTAGCGCTCTGCGAGATCTAGTTTTCCTCTTCTCGCAGTTATACTGGACTCCAGTTATACACGGGTCTCATCCGCACTTGCATCGGAAGTATTACTAGTTCTCGTATCTTGGGGGGTCTCCTGATTTCACCCGGCTTTTGGACAGGGTCGAGTCAAAGGCCAAAAGGCTTATAAACTGTTCTGTACTTTCCCCTTGCACTTGACCCTCTATCTTTGCTGCGAGATGTTGGCGCATTTTCTCTTTTCTATAGGTATCGTAGTGGCAGGTGTTCGAGGGAAACTTACCACGCGCGTACCACCACCTTTACGACGCCCTGTAGCACAAGGGGTGCTGTGTCTGCTCACGAGTTTTTTGTGTAGATATTGGTAACTCCAAGCTAGTTTGCGCGCTGCGGTGCTTCCTTCTTCCTGCCACCTCTGTTCTGTGGAACTCATCCTTCCACTTCTTGTTTTCTGCTGAATTAATTCTGCGCTTACTTTAAAAGCCGCGTCTGTGCTCAATCTGCGTAATTGGCGCTAGCGATGTAATTTTGGGGTGTAATCCCCCCGTCCTGAATAGGGCTCGCCCGTGAGTGGTGGTGACATTATATATATATACTATATATTATATATATATATATATTATATATATATATATATATAATATACTATATAATATATAATATATATATTATATATATATATATAATATATATATATATATACTATATATATCATCTACCTTCTCCCAAGACTGGGGTAAGGTGCGTACATAATGGAAAAGAAAATGCGAGAAGAATATGACCAAAAAGTCGAAAAGAAAGCACCAGCCTTAATTACCGGCCTCCTCCGTACCATTAAAATTAGTAAGAACTCGTCGCAGTCAAAGAAATTACACCTACGAGCTTTATGGGACCGCGCACGGTTCTCACTATGGGTAATTCGTCAAGTGTAGGGTTCCATCCCCTCTATCCAGGTGGGCACAACCATAACCCCCTTCACAAAAACCCGCGCCATTCTCTCCTATCATGCACCTTTCTTTTCGCATCTGCCAAACTCACATTTCTCTCCTGCAGACATTCCTTTACTGAATCAAATCCACTTTTTCTTCGGTCTCAGAACGGTCGGTTTCCAACACACTAACTACTATACATCCGCTTAACCGCAACCGACTATTCATTCAACTTTCACATGGCCAAACATCCTGCAACATACTTTCATTTATTCTCTTGTTTTACCCCTTTCTTCACACCACAACAGCTCTCTAATACGGATTCATTCCCATTTTATCAACCTTCTTCCAACACCTTAAGCCCGCCCCTAAGATTGTCATCTGCACATTGAACTTTAGATCATCATACTTCTTATTCAGCCCATAGTATACTATACTATACAATAACTAGCAGGTAACAACATACCGCGCATGCAAGAACCTAGCACACCCAGACTTAGTTTCTTTTACATCACCAACGATTTAATGCACCAGCCACCTTCCTGCATTCACGGAAACTTTCCTACTACACTCTGCATCATCCGTTACCTCTTCTCATACAACATATACCCTAAATTTTAAACTCAGACACTTGTTTCCAGCTGCTAGCCATCTAATATAACTTCACACTGAGGAACTGTGCCTCACTCACATCATAACCCTAACTCTATCTACGTTTCTTTCAAAAACCCTCCTTTATCAACGACCTGCAAATCTCTTCTCCATTTCTCAAACTCTCTGTCAGATTTGCCACAAAGACGCAAATCATCCGCCATATAATAGGTAAGGCAACCTCCACTCTCTTCCATTCCTCCATCATTCTAACACATTTCCTGCCACCCCCACGTCTAATTCTTTCATAACCCCATCCATATACAAAATTGAATAACCAAGGAGACATAACAACAACCTGTTTCACTCCGTATAATACTAAACCAAATCACCTTTTGGCAGCCATTTATTCTTACACAACGCCTCTATCCTCATACAATACTTTTATTCCATTCAGAAGCCTACCACCAACACCATATATCACTAACACCTGCCATAGAGCTTCCCTCTTAACCCTATCATACGCCTGTTGGATATCATAAAACCTAAATGCATTTATTTTTCTCTCCTGATTTTTTTCAAATCTTTGTTTCCCATGTAAAGATTTGATCACACATCCTCTACCACACCTAAAGGCCTTGTTCTTCACAATCAGTCCTCAGTCACTCGACGCACTCTTTCGACGCAAAATACCAGCATATATCTTCCTACAACACTCAATAAACATATTCTCCTATAAGTTCTAAGTTCCCTTATCTCCCTTAACATATAAGGGAAGCAAAAACTATAGATTTTTAAGAAAACTTTATTTAGAAAAAAAAGTTTACTACATATATGTAGAACATTAAAAGCAATGCATTTAAAAAAAATACTTATATATATATATATAATTACTTCTATATATATATATATATATATATATATATATATATATACTATATATATATATATATATATATATATATATATATATATATATATATATATATATATATATATATATATATATATTAAATAATATATATATATATATATATATATATCATAAATTTTTTAAAAAATGTGAAATGAACCCACAATACTGAATTTATTTGGTACCTTTTTTTGTTCGTACTTTGTTGTTGCTATAAAAGAAATTTTTCTTTTTAGGGTAACTAAAATCTATATATATATATATATATATAATATATAGTATATATATATAATAATATATATTATATATTAATATATATATATATATATGATATATATCGTACCGTAAGTCGGTACATAGTAGAATAAGATTATAAAGGTTTATTGTAATTGCAACCAGTACCGTAGCTTAGGCTTGGCTATTTGGTGCGCAGATATAAGAAATCTTGTACTAAGAAAGTCCTGTAATCGAAATAACTGTTTTATTCTTTTTAATATTGTCAAGGTCACCGAGGTGACTCGGTCACCAACGACGTGTCATGGGGAGAGAGGCAGTTAGAAAATAGAACCCAGAGAGCTAACAGCTTTGCTCTCTCTCGGGATAATAACTTGTAAGGTTATCAAAGACACATTTAAATAATAATTGATATTGTAGGAATAAATATTTATTTTTGAACAATAGTTAAATCACTTAAATTGTGTCCTTGTAAAATAGTCATTAGACATAATTAATAAAGAAATAAATAAAAGAACGTTTCTCTATTCCAAAACTATTTTATTATTTGCTATATCAAGGTGATCTCTTAAACAGGGCCAATTAATCATTATAGAGATCAATCTTTGTATATCGTTTTGGTGGACCCCAGGACAGTGACCAAAACAGTGCGCCTTTTGTTCATGAATTGTTTATTAATGAGCTCCCATCTCGCATCCAAGAAAGCCTAATGACTCTGGCAGACGATAGCAGTCTTGAAAAAATTACGAAAGTGGCTGATAACTTATATAAAAACTTTTATAGGGATAACTATGAAACCCCCCATGAGAGAAGGGGGAGAGAATATTGGGGGGCAGTAAATCATCTTCAAGGAGAACATTTCCCGACCCAAGAGAGAGGATCAAAGGAGGAGAGTCGAAATACAAACAACAACAACAACAATTCCCCTGTTTCAGAATAAGCTAAATTAAACAAAGAGTTCTTTCGAGAGATGAAAGGACTTCTCAAGTCTCTCACCAAGGTCGCAGGACAGCTGAGTGAGGCCGCTGCCAAACCGAATCGAACAGAAGAACAGCCATCATTTCAAAATAGAAGAAATGCTCCGAGAGAACGTAAACAAGGCAACACTGTAAATGCTGAGCTGCTAGGCGAGTTATGTAAACCACACTCCAGATTCCTACATAGAAGTTACACCTGCCACTCGGAATTCTGTCCTATGTATTCATTGGTATTCCCGCCAAATAGAGAAAGTCAGCAAGCACATGAGTCAAACCCCCAAAGGAGGCAGGGAAACGCATCAGAACCCCCCTCGCACAGGAGTTAGGGGGGAGGTGAATATTTTAGATGAAAATGATCGTATTTTTAATTATGGGGATTTTGCTGTAGTAAATAATTTGCATGCGTCAACTAGTAGGTTTAATAGTATTAATAATAATAGTTATGTTTGGTATTCTGACGGGTATATGATAATAATATATAATATAATAATAATAATAATAATAATAATAATAATAATAATAATAATAATAATAATAATAATAATAATAATAATAATAATAATAATAATAATAATAATAATAATAATAATAATAATAATAATAATAATAATAATAATAATAATAATAAAATAAATCGTAGCCCTGCTACAATCTATATAAGACACATTCATACAACAACAAGCACGCTAGTCACTTTCGTTCACATTCGCTCTCACAAGTATACTAATAAAAATAAAGATGAAACTTAATATTAATAACCATACGCTGGGCTCTAGCGGCTCGCAAATTATTAATCTACGGATGCCTCCGGACTGGAGAAAAGTCTCTATCATATCGTTGGGTTAATAGATAAATGATGTAAGAGATTATAAACTTTATACTATTGTGGATAAAATATCAAAAAGAGTCTTTATTTTAGATAGTGGTAGTGAGATCAATTTACTCCCTATGGATGGAGACAATAATATATCGATTATTGGTCAAATTAAAGCAGCCAATGATACCGTAATTGACATATACTCTCGCGAAATTGTTACAATTGATTTTGGTTTAAAGAGAACTTATGATGTAGAATTTTTAACAACCAGATTACCTATTTGTATTCTTGGAATGCCATTTTTGAAAAAATTTGCTTTCAATATTAATTTTGAGACAGATATGTTAACTGATACTTAGAGCAAGGAATGTATAAATTTGTGTGATAAAACAATTTGTAGAGATAAGGCTTTTATTCATACTTTCTCTCAATTTTCTTCTTCTGTAGCTCCTAATGAACTTTTTAGTGATATACCTATAGTTAATAATCTGGTATGTGAATTTAAACATTTATTTGTAAATTCTTATTTGCTGGAAAATTTTAATGTTCGTGAAAAGCAACTTAAAGCTTGGGACGACCTATTCAAAGAATTTGGGGGAGGGGAGAACGCCGAGTCGAAACTTGAGAATAGAAATGGGGGGGATACTTGTGCTTTACGTGGGGGAGAGGAGACTCGCGTTCCAACTGCTATCTTGAAGGAATTAGCTTCACTTTTTCCTTATAAAACTAATGTAAGCGGAGCTCCAATAAAACTTAAACCTCGCCGTATTCCTCATAAATTATTCGAACAAACAAAGAAGGAATTATTAAATTTAGTAAAAGCGAAAGTGTTAAAGAGAGCGCCATCGCAATGGAGTTTTCCCATCAGCGTGTTAGAAAAAAGTGGGGGAGGGGTACGGATCGTATGTGACTTTAGGAAGCTTAATTCAGTGGCGAAAAATGATGTATTTGCGATGCCTAACATAAATGACATATTTAGTGGGCTTCATGGGACAAAAATATTAAGTAAAGTGGACGTTACGAACGCGTATTATCATTTGCCTTTGGCAGAAGCCGATCAACAATATTTTAGTATTAGTACAATGCTCGGCAATTTTTCTTTTAGGCAGTTACCGATGGGATTTAAAAATTCGAGTTCGTGCTTCATGAGATTTTTAACTATATTACTTCAAGGCATTCCCGGGGTACAAGTGTATTTAGATGATGTTTTGATAGAGACCAAAGATTTTTCAGAGCACGTGGTGGTACTTAAACAAGTATTTGAGAGATTAAATTATTTTAAGATTTGTTTAAATAAAAAAAATGCAAATTTGGGGTAAAAAGGTTAAGTTTTTTGGGTTTTGACTTGACGGAAGAAGGCTTGCGCCATTGTCTGAAAAAGTTAAGGAAATAATTAATGTTCCTCGCCCGTTAACCATAAAAGAAGTGCGTTCGTTTGTTGGCAGAATTTAATTTTACCGCCAAATATAACCCGTGTTTACAATCTAACGCTGCCTTTTGTAGTTTATTTAAAGGGAAAGAATACGCTTTCTTAATAAAAAAAACTCACGTGGTCCCCCTTATCTCCTGCAATCGGACGTACGCGAGACTTTGGGTGTGAGGGATGGAATAGCTCTAATAAAAAAATCACGTGGTCCCCCGATGCTGAGAAGTCTTTTGTAGATATAAAGCAAGCGATTCGTCACGCCTCACGGCTCAGGTTCCCAGCCATCGATGCGTCTCTCAAAATTTACCTTTATACAAATAATAAAGCTTTTAATACAGTAATTATGTCGGACAATGAGGAATGCACTCCTTTTGCTTTTTATAGTGGGTCTTTTAATACAGCAGAAAAATGATATTTGCCGGTAAATAAGCTTTTATTAGGGTTAACAAAATTATTCAAGAAATATGGGTCAATTTTGGCGGGAAAGCCTGTGCGTATCTGTACGTGCTCGCGCGCGTTGGTATATAAAATAAATCATGCTAATGATGTACAAAATTATAATGCTAGGGAATTGAGGGAACTTGCCATTTTGAGTACTTTCAATATAACGATGGAGTTAATTACCGAAAATCAAAATGCGTTATTAAAATATTTACTTGAAAATAATATTGCCCAAGATGAGGATGAGGTAGGAGAAGATGCAGGTCCAAATAGTGTAGTCTGTGACTCCGCCCACCGATTCACGACGGCCAATGAGCAATCAGCTGGGACTACTATAGCGGCTGACGTAGGCGCTATTAACTTGGTAATGAATGAAAGTTCGCCAATAGATCTGTCTGTTCGAAATGAAAACAGCAGTCGCGCTGTTGCGGCCATATTGGAAATTGCCAAAATAAATTTAGTAACCACGTTTGATAAAAATGCCAAAATATTAGTCTCGCATTTCAAACGAGATTTGGACTTTGAAGAAATTAGACAGCACCAACAGTCTGATAAGTACCTTAGTGATCTGATGGCGAAGAAAGAGAAAACAGCTTTGAAGTTAATAAAACAGAAGTTCTTTTATAACAGAAAGGAGATAGAATTAATTGTCGATGTCTCTTTAAACTATTCACGCGTTTTTGTGCCGGAAAATAGTGTGCAGAAAGTAATCAGCGAATACCATAATAAAGGACATTTGGGTGTGAATAAAACCCTCCTTAGTATAAAGAATGAGTTTGTGTTTCAGCACATGCATAAAAAAATAAAACAGTTTGTCCGCACGTGCTCAGCATGTCAGAAAAATAAAGCCGTACCAGATACAAGTCCTAATTATGGTGTCTTTAAGGAAGTGACGAAGAAATTTGAAGCCGTTCATGTGGATATTCTTAAGTTACCTAATGCGAGAAGGGTAACAAATACGCTAACTTACGTTAATTGACCGCTACAGTAAGTACTTGTTCGCTGTGCCTCTCAAAGAAAATTCGGGAGAAATATTGAATGCCTTCATTCACGAGCTATTTCCGTTCTGTGGAATTCCTCAGGTAATTATTTCGGATTTAGGTGCGAATTTCACTAGTCGCCTGTTCGAGGAAGTCTGCAGGGCCGTGGCATGGAGCCCGGACTACTTGTAGCTCAGAACGCCTAGATGTAATGGCCTCCTTGGAGGGTAAATCATAAAGAATTTGCTGGCTTGTTCTGAGATGTAATGTTGCAAGAACATGCATTTAAGCCCTCGCGACTGGCGAGCACTCTTACGCTATGGTGTTTGCTTGCAACTATGTTAAGACTCCGGCCGATAACAAAGAGGTCTCAGCCGCGCGCACCACTTGAATGTTTTGGGCCAAAATATAGCAATACTAGTGGATAGTTGATCCTGTTTTCGCGAGACGGCCCATAGAATATAATGCTAGTTACAAAGCTAGCCGCCTTTTAGGGCACCACTGGCGCCGCAGCACCAATTATTAAAAAATCGACACGTCTTTGTGCCAAGGTTGCATGAAGCGAAGTTTGTCGTAGTACGGCAGACACAGTTTAATGTCGGCAAATTAGCGCCGCTATGTCGGCCCTTTTAAAGTTATAAAAGTTAATAAACAGAACGTACTTATCGAAAAAAATGGGAAACCTCATTTAGAAAATTTAAGGAACGTTCGCATATATTATAACTTAGTAGATTTAGAAAGAGAAAATAACACTTTAAAAAAAAAATAAAAAAAAAAAATAAAAAAAAAATACTAATCCTTTTTTTCAGATGGTAAAAACGCTAAAGGAAAGGTGTTACATAAAAATGATTAAAAAGAGTTGCCTCCAGTAGGAGAGCTATTATTTTAGGTGAAAATTATTGTTTTACTCTCTAACTTTAGTAGCCACTGTCTCCTCTATCCTAAACTTTTTAAAAAAAATTGTCAGAAGGGGGTGTTACAGGCAACTTTTAAGATAACCATTATGTACCGTAGTCGGTACATAGTATAAAATTTATAAAGGTTATATGTAATTGCAACCAGTACCGTAGCTTAGGCTCGGCTCTCTGGTGCGCAGATAAAAGAAATCTTGTACAAAGAAAATCCTGTAATCGAAATAACTGTTTCATTCTTTTTTATATTGTCAAGGTCACCGAGGTGACTCTGTCACCAACGGCGTGCCATGGGGAGAGAGGCAGTTAGAAAATAGAACCCAGAGAGCTAACAGCTTTGCTCTCTCTCGGGATAATAACTTGTAAGGTTATCAAAGACACATTTAAATAATAATTGATATTGTAGGAATAAATATTTATTTTTGAACAATAGTTAAATCACTTAAATTGTCCTTGTAAAATAGTCATTAGAAATAATTAATAAAGAAATAAATAAAGGAA
>JABUQX010114862.1:17500-18896 GCA_015478945.1 Trachelipus rathkii
AATATATATATAATATTATATATTATATATATATATATATATATATATATATATATATAAATATTAATATATATATATATATTATATATATATATATATATACCAGTAGAATTAAAATTGGCATGGAGGGCTGTAGGTTACTATATATATATATATATAGTAGTATATATATATATAATTATATATATATATATAATTATATATATCATATATATATATATATATATTAGACAATCTAATAAAAATATAATTTTTTATATTTATGTGTAAATGTTGCATAAATTACAACTTTTTTTTTTTTAATATCGATTGCTGCATTCGACACATTCTGCCCCATTAAAAAGACTTGATAACTGCTCTTAGATGGAAATATGTATAAAATCAATTACTCTTTTCTAAAATATCAAATCTGATAGGATTATCCTCAAACGGACTATTACCTAATTTTTTATAATTTATGTGTAAATGTGTGCATAAATTATAGGACTTTTTTTTTTTTTAATATCGATTGCATGCATTCCCGAACACATTCGGTAAAGCAAAAGCCTAAAAATAAAATTGTATTGTAGAGGTGTCAAATTAGAAACAAATACGAAAACGGTCATTGCCTGCTTATCATAGGATTTGGTCTCTCCTCTCTATTAATAATATATATATATATATATATATATATATATATATATATATATATATATATATAATATATATAAAATATATATATATATATATATATATATATATATATATATATATTATATATATATATATATCACACGGGTAATTATTTTTGCATATATTTTCACTATGTTATTTCTCGCACAAAAAAAAAAATAAACACAGCTCTCCCCCGTAAAATGCGAATAAACTGACTTTAGTGTCTCTGACTCTCTATATACAAGTAAAAGAAGGACATTACATGGACAAATCTAGCAACTCTGTAAAATTTGAACCTTAAGATATGAGAAAATTCCAAGTTGCTTTGAAATAAGCCCAAACTAGCAACATATAAAAGTACTATAGGAATTTTGAATCTTTATTTTCGTATGTGCTATATTGTCTTATGTTTTAAGAACTTATAACAAGTTTGCTTATTTTAGCAAACACTAACCGCAATCGCAGAACAGGACCAACCGTAAGCTGAACACTGGTATATGCGAGCCGCAAAAGTAGAGCCCAAATTTTATTTAATTGAATATATATTGAAATAAATATCGTACGCACAATTTGCAGTTGGAAAAAGGATTCCTTTGTTATTTTCTTAATTGATTACTAATTTTTTATGTACTAAATTGTTAAAAAAAAATTCAGATCACTTTACTTTGACAAAAAATTTCATATTTCTATCAACATCCTATGCCTGGCATTTTTAATTTGGAGGGGCTGGAGCCCAATAGCC
>JABUQX010114863.1:0-12500 GCA_015478945.1 Trachelipus rathkii
ACCTTTTTATGGATATAGTTAGGAAACTAAAGAGATAACGGGGATTAATTATTTGGGCATTTCCCATCCTTATACCCGTCCCAGTCCTAACAGCATATTTTTACTTGTTATTTTTCATTCCTCTCCCACATCGTCGCTATATAGTTATGTCCATTACTTCTTTTACCCAGAATAATTAGTCAATATACTCACCATATCGAGTGGTGAACCTATATTAACTTGATAATTAATTCATTATTTACCAGAACGAACAGACTAAATATTTTTGCGTGATTCCTTAGATCGCTGAAAATTTGAACCACGATTAGATGGCAGTAAACCCGAATACAAGGCAGATAACAATCAAAGAGAGGGCAGAATCATTTTCATATCCATTTGAAATTAATAGCCACTACCTCATAAACCTTTTTTATCGGAATTCTTCGAATTCCCATTAGATCTCAGGTACGTTGTCATGGGAAGGGCACAAATTTTTCTTTCCAACTTCTCTCTAACATAAGGTTCTCCCCACGAAACTTATAGTACTTTTTCATTGCATATGTCTACAAATTCCGCCTAAGTTTTGGAATAGAAATAATCTCCAAGCCGAACTTGATTCGCAGAAGATTAAATCGAAACGCAGGTTTTCAAAAACGGCGGTCCGGTGGCAAATACTCTATCCGAAAAACATACTATTGGCTGAGTAGCTTATAATGATTTGTACTTTTCCAAAAAGCGATTTCTAAAGTGCAAAACCTCTTATATATACTTACAGGATATCCCGATTCGGACAGGCAGAGAAATTAATTTATAGGAAGAGTGGACTTTGGTCAAGGAGTGTACCAATTTTGACCAAACTCTTACCGAGATCACATTCGCTATCAACTCTTTTTTTATTGCTTCAGTTCTTCACTCTACTATTAACACTTTCGCAGTTGGGCAGATTTACGACTAATGAACAACTACTCTTGTATCATTCAACGCCCAATCAAGCTCCCTGTCATGCGCTGTAACTCTACCTCTGCTCACCGCTACCCGACATTGTAGCCCCCTGCCGCATCAAGGATTCAAGAACAGACCACTAACTTTTCTGACATCTGGCGCCGGGTTCCTACGAAAATAACGACCAGATGGTGTAGTTATAGAGGCCATAGTTACTTATTTATATAATAGGAATTCCTCACTACTGCTCTAAAAGCTGTAATTTATCCCGTTGGGTGGTAACAATTTGGCCAACAATCAAAAACGGGGACTAAACATCTTCATAATCCGTTAATTCTATTTGACCCCTCTTTCTATCAAGAAGGTTATATTGCTAGCCCGCTCCCGGTCGGGAAACACTATTCAAGCGAGTACAAGTTGGACATATTGTGCCGTGTAACTTCGCCAGTCCTAACAATGCTAGATGTTACGGCGAGGTGTGGCAGCCTTATGGCACGCCAGCTTTTTTCCACTAGATCACCCTTGGAGGAGCCGCTTCTGCCCTTTTCTTCCATTTTCTAACTTGGTTCTCTAACCATGCGCGCCTGCATTTCCCTTCATACACCACGCACTTTTTTCCGGGCAATTGCTCAATGGCTCCCCATAAAGTGTTCATGGGTGAAGTCTCGTGGCAAACTAATCATTGTATATTCTAATTAAGAAGTAGAATTCAACCTGGGACCATTCTAAGTACCGAAATTACTATGCCTATTATTGGAATGGATTTTCTTCACAATTTTGGTCTCCTAATTGACTGTGGACAAAGAACATTGCAAGATACTTATACTACTCTTCTACTAACATTGAAAATAACTCTGAGGAAGTACATCTCTTCACGCTCAACACTTCCCCAAGGTGAAACGACAGCCACATAACATCATCCACTCCTACACTCCAGATTTCCCGTCCTTAATTTCACCTATAGACATCAACAATCTAGTAATTAAAGATAATGGACCAAAACACTACATAGAAACTGGTGATTCGACCCCAGTTTTTGCAAGAGCTCGCCGATTACCTGACGACAAGTTAAAGGCGGCAAAAGCTGAATTTGACATTCTTCTAAAAAGTGGATAGTGAGGCCAAGTAAATCTGCATGGGCGTCTCCTTTACACCTCGTGCCTAAGAAACACCTGGGAACATGGGAGACCTTGTGGGGATTCTTCACGAGCCCTCTAATTCCAGCATAACAAATTATACAGGATAGATTCACCATTTCCCACATGAATTACATTCAGGAGCCTATCTCTTAACGCCTGCATACTCTAACCATATTCTCCATAGATTGACCTTCAACGGTTACTACCAAATCCCCATTAGATCAAGAAGATCATCATAGAGACAATCACAGCAGCCTCATCTCTACTCCGTTTGGGTCTCTTCTGAAATTTTTTAATCATATGCCTTTTGGTTTAAAGACCGGGGTAGCTAACATTCTCAAAGAGTAATGGACCTTCCATCTTCAGCATGACCTTTACCTTACGTCGTTACTTAATTTGATCGATTGATTCTTATCCACTTTTTTCTAACGCCTTGTCCCTACAAACTGACAACACTGAAAATCAACTCTGGAAACCAAGTTTTTTACCAACTCCTCCTAAGAAATGGTTTATTTAAAATCTCTTTAGAAAAGTGAATTTATTATCTCCTCTTCACTCAATTTTCTCGGCTATACACCGTGTCTTCAGAAGGCCTATGTCCTCACCAACGAAAGAAAAGAATCCATTCAAGGTTTTCCTCTACCGGTGCCGATTCAGCATCCCCTAAACGAAGGATACCTCTGGGATCGGAGGAGACAAGAAGATTTTTATCCTAATTTGCCAAAATCGTCTTCCCATTATCTGAAAAAGCCAAGTTTCATCCCAAGGATAAATCTCTTAAATGGACTCCAGAAGAAGTGACAGCTTTTCAAGATACTAAGGAAGCTCTTCAAAATGCCCTAACATCTACCTTCTCTCTCCGCTAATCTCACACATTACACTTGGATAACCTTGACAGCAGTCAGACTTCAATCGGAGCATGCATACACCAGAGATTGATGGTCACGCTGGTCTTTTCTTCACTGTTCCTTTCTAGTTTCGTTTCACTTCTACAAACCTTCGCAAGTTCTGTTCTTTATGATTTCTAGATTTTCCCCCATAATCCTTTTATTGTTATCTTCATTCATAAATGAGATTAATTCTGCTTTCGAACCATGTAAGTACACATTTCTTTTTTTGGCAGTCATATTTCATACTGCTTTGTCCTTTTTACACTCTTTCCTACACACTTATACATGTAGAGGGAAGAAGTCGTTTCATTCTCTTTTTTTTTTTTTTTTATCACTTTGCACCAGAGTACTACAAACTCGTGTGTTTTTCCTTTCGTCCTCCCGCTTTCTACTCACCATTATATTCCTGTCCACAACTTTTCAGTGACTCGTCAACAGCGACAATTCTCATGTTCATACACAGATATATTTCTACAGCAAGTTATATCAAGAGGAGCAGACAATAATGGTGGCCGACACTTTTCACGATTCATTTCGGGCACTCTATCAGCCCTAATGCGCTACGTTTTACGATTTGCGCCCGCAATAGCTCGCCATTCAAGCAAAAAGATTGTAAGGAAATCTAGACCTATCCGATTCGTCATTCAATAATATATCAGAGATCGATACTCGTCAGGACAACCCTCAAGATATGGTGCGATAACCCTTCTCGTGTCTTCTAACTTCCTGTTCCGCCAGACCATTTCTTTCCGAAGTCCAGCTCAGCTCTTCATAATTCCATTTAACTACTTCTTATACGATTGCATTCTTAAATTGATCGTTTTCCGCCGAACAGATGTGGCATCTAACATAGAGAGAAAAAAATCGAACGTCGAAATGGAATATATCAGTAACGATGTCATTGGTATACCGGGCATATTATGAATACTTTGAACACGTGCTTGTCCGCCCCCCCGAACGCCTTCATCCAGAGTAAAGTGGCGTGTAATCGAAAAAAAGCAGGCAAGACTCACCGAATCGCTGGATATGGATCTGATCTCGACGAACCAGTGCCTGTAAATAAAGTAGCGCGAGCTGTATGCCTCAAAGGAACAGCACCGATATTTGTCGAGGTGGAGTTTACAGGACCTGTATAGGCTCTTGCCGTACGTTCCTCCACGTTGTGTCAATAAGATTTTATCAAGTTTACGAATAAAAGGCCACCAAGAACCATTCCTATTAGTATCCAGTTGTTATGAAGGCATTCGCAGGGGCAGAGTCATGATCCAGTTATGTTAACTAGAGGGGCATCCGCGGTCGAGCGATTTTTGCGGACCAACACACCTGGATAGGTTGAAAAAATATCCTGGTGACATCCAGCAGTGCCGAGACTAGGTCAGACCCTGAACACCCGGATTTTTCCTCCATTATATTTAACCAAGTATGGACAAGGTCAGCGAAATTGGTATTTGGTTGTCGATCAACTTCGGATGCTTTCTCAGGTTTTGGAAAGGGACTCCTCACAAAAGCTAGAACAAGTACCTACATCAAATCGGTCGACCAGAAGACTTCGCATCCATACTTCTTGACTGATAGTTAGGATCAACAGCAATTGAATCGACTCAACTACATCGAAGGTGTGATAATTAAATCCCACGGAGACCAGAGTTACTGTGCGAATAAAAGTTTCTGGGCCTAACGGGCACGCCAGAGACTTGAGAGAGCTTGTTTCGCCAAATCGCAGTTGATAACCATCTGCAAGTGTAAAAATAAGATGGTTGATAGATTATGAATCACATGCTGGTGGTCTTTCGCGTTTGAAAGTTCTGGCGGTTGCAGTGTTATATTACTCTATATTTTTGATACACGGCTTCAAAAAGGATAGCGGCCAACACGAGCTCGTATTGTGGCTCAGCAAAAACTGAATAACTCCTAATGCATCTGCAATCATGCTTGCTAGGCAAGAGGATACGTATCGATTATATCCAGGCCCTAACGGATGGCTATGTGGCGGGTATATTGAGTTGTCTTGGTCACCTGTGAGGTATTTTCTATTCAACTTTCTTAACCTAAAAGAAAGCGGGCATGCTTGTAAGAGTTGACAGTTTTGACAAGTATATTATTTCGAGTTTGAAGTAATTTGTTTACGTGAGTTTATGGCTACCGATTTAATTCGAGGTAGATAAACGCCGCAGCTGCTTTAAATAAAGATCGTGATTGGGGTGGTGCGAGTTCTTTTGTATTGCCTTCCTGTAGAGTTTTTTTCTTTTCCCGGTTAAATCTTGTGCACGCTCTTGAACAACCATGCCGGGTTGCCCAACGCCTAACCGCGGAGATTCGCGCGATCAACCGGCGCGGGAGCTAGTTTTCGCTCGCGCATGATAACTGGAGATTAGAAAGAGACCTAACGGTAATCCATTAGTTTGAGTGCCAGAAATACATACATATAATGAAGGAGTAAAGTGTTGGGCATATGAGCTGTGGCCTGATAAAAGGGCAGCCCAACTCTGTCTCGGTTCCATAGCCCACCCAACTGGAAGTTGATGTATTAAACCATATGGAAACCTACTACAGGTCCAAGAGGTAAGTTAGCTTCATTTAAAGGCTTATTGGTGTTAGAGCCACAGATCCATCTAGCCAATGTATAAATAGTCCCAGAGCAGGAACCAGGTATATAGCTGGATATCTATACAGAGGTAAGGGGAAGCAAGGAAAATATCTTATATACAGGAAGATAGTGTAATTTAATAACGTCAATTATCGTACGCGAGAGTGTACCTTTGTTTTTAACGGCATCCCAGGCGAAGATGTGTTCGAAAGACTTGCCAAGGATCTTAAGTAGCGATGGTAACAGAGCCGATCCCCCATCAAATGCCGCCGTGGCTGCTAGTTTTGAAGTCGATTCCTAAGTATACTCGACATGAGGTCCTCATTCGAAAAGCGAGTTCTTCAGTACAACGAAGCGGAGTATATGAGCTGCTTAAAAGAATCAGCTAAGGTCGACCCTTAGAAGTCTCCATCAACTATCGGACCAATTAAATGTATGATTCTGAGTCGTACAGTAATGTTCGGATGGACCACTACGGTATGAATTCCCTTCCGTGCGCGAACTAAACCGCTACGTCAGAGTCCTATGATTTCGCCAGGGGACTCGGAGGAATATGGGACATAATTTATGACATGAATATCTCCTGCACCTTTCCCCTATACATTGGTCCTTTTTCTATAGAGGCACCATAAAGCGGTGATCAATTATATTTCCTTACGGCTTGGAAAGAAGTATGCGATGACCACCATAGTCGAAGTTACCGTATGCGAAGAACGTAGATTGTCAATCTTTTGGTGTACATATGTTCTCATCACCTGTAGATGTGCACTCACCAAGTTCTTCTTCTCCAAATTTACGAAGACAATAGCAGTGAGGTAGTTTGAGTATGGGCAAAGCAAGTATTAATACGCACCATTGAGAAAAGGAAAAGCATGGCGCAATTGCGTACTTACTGTTGTTGACTATTTAAATATCTCACATGACGCAGTAGGTCTTTTCTAGAGACAATTATTCTGCCTCTCTAGAAATGACATGTGCTCACAAGGTGATTAAGTTTTCTGAGATAATTGCGGATCGTCGAATATTATGGGCTTTCGCACCGGGACGAGGAGGAGCACTACACATCGCTCCGGGTTGGTAAGTATAATAGTCCTTAATAGCAGGCTTGAGGGTATTTGTAAACGAATGCATGTTATATCTATGATTTATTGGCAGGTGGGCGCACCCGGAGTTTTGGTCAAGTGAGACATTTTGGAAGAAGGTTGGAGCTCATTTCGCCCATTGACATGCGAGTAAGTACTTCAACAAAGTGAATCTGAGGTGTGTGAGCTTTTGGTTGGCTTTTTATGGAAAGCAACAAATGCTCATTAGTTAGGAATCGGAAGCGATATCAACAATTCTTGCCAAGCAAGCAGATTTCAGAATTGGGTGGAGAATATGGGAATGTTTCCATGGAGGCAATGTAAGAAGGTGACACCGGTGAGAGTGTCACTTTTTTTGGGTTAAAGAAGTTGGAGTTGCGATATTTGGGATCCAATACGCGGGGATCCGTTTGGGTTACGGAAGGTTTCTGACGCTAGAAGACTTTGTCAGTAACGCTTCCAACGAGGTGGAATGATTGAAAAAACTGAAACATTTTGGGTTCTTAGATTAGGAAACCTCTGGGTCACGCTTTCGGTACCACCAGCAGACTTTAGAAACGCTTGGAGAGCTTGCCGGTGTTGCCATTGGAATCGGTTTTCAATTCATCTCTCTCTCATAAGCCAAAAGGCATTAAGGAGGAGGAGTGGGTGTCATAAAAAAAAACATCAGGCTCCATTTTGGGAAATGATGCCCATTTACATTTGCTTAATTCCCATTAAGATCTTTTAAGGAGTGCTGAGGTAGGAAATCTCGGAAGAAGAGGTAAGGTAGGAATTTTCAAGAGCTGGAGAATAATCTTGCAAAGCTACAGAGTTGGCGTTGATGGTTCTTCAAGTAATGCTGTGAGTTATCTTGGGTATAGTCTGTGTGAAGTCATTGCTTTGTCTCAAGGAATAGAACATATGACGAGGTCTCTTCCTGAGTTACATTTTTTGACATCTGGGGTCAGTATCATTTTTGCTTTAGAAATTCGGATGTAGTTTGTATTTTTAGTGAATAATCTTTTCTTTGTGTTCTAGGAACATCTTTTTCAAGGAAATTGAGTAACGGTGGGATAAAGATTAGGGTACATAGATGCAAGCCTCTTACACGAGTTTATCGAACTCATCTGGAGAGTACACTGCAGAGTGTCTTGGCAGGAAATGCTCTCCAAGCTTTGTATTGGATGAACCAACTTGGCTTCATTGTTGATCGGTTGAAAACTAGTACTCAGAGTAGGGTTGTTGATGGCATTTTGAACGGGAGATTGGATCAAGCTTGCTTTTGGATTATTTGAGAAGTCAGTAGTTATAGGCATACAGGTGAGCAGGTTGCAGGTACTGCTTGAGTTTAGCTAGAATTTAGGGGAAGAGTTCTACTGTGTTCTACTATGTTGTGTCGGTGGATTAACATGTTGAGGCAGGAGGGGCTGCTGCAATTGTAGCATAAGGTTGCCTTTATCTTGTAAGATATTTACCCTTGAGCTGATTGTATGAAATCTCTCCTGCTCAATTTTTCTATGGTACATAACTAACAAACCTCCTGTTCAAACAGGTAAGACGGGCATTTTAAGGTAGAGGCACTGTGGAGTCCTCCACAGGTTTTGCAGTGTGGGTGTGTTTTTTTCTTAGGGAATCTGAAATTCTTCTCCGCAGACTGGGCATATGTCATGCAGTTCCCTACAGTATTTCGGGGATGACCAAGTCGTTGACATTTAAAGCAACGTCTGGGTTGGGGAATAAACGTACGAACCCTACTTTCACCTTCGAAGGTGGTTAAGGGATACTAAAGGTCAACAGTAAACGAGGATTTGGTGTATCAGGCGAGTCCCGACGAAGGGGAAAATCTATAAACGTTTGTATCGGGAAATCTTTTCTGCTGGAGACTTCTTAAAATGACAGCAATATCTTCGTTTTTTCTGTTCTAATGAATAAATAGTCCCCTTGAATGTCTTTCTTATTTCATCAGGAGCGAAAATAAGAGGGATGTTTCCGAGAGACGTTAAGGATGACAAGATGGAACTTTGATTCCGAGTAGTAGCTTGAACGAAAAGAAATCCTTTTCTCTTTTTCTCATTAACGTGACAGGGGTTCTTCAACTCTTAAAGCTTTTTCAAGTGCATCGCTAATAATAATGTTTCTTTGTTCAGTGAGAGCTTTGGAGGTAGTGGATCGCAATAAGTAATATATCGGAAATGATGTATCAGCTGACATTCCTGGAGGGGAGCAGCATATGGAGTATATAAATGAGAACGACTAGGACGGGGGTTGCACCTTTTCGGGATTGCCCCAACCGTTTGGGCACCTGGGGTATCGAGGGCGTACCAGGTGATGAATCGCTGAGGTTAAGCAGAGGACTTTCAGGTGTAGTAGAAGGAATAAAAGCGGAAACACCTGCAGGTCTAGGAGTATGAGGGACCGAGGTTGGGTGTCCGACAGTTGGTAATTGTGCGCGCCTTGATTTAATAATGTATTATCTTTACAAGGCAATCTCATAGAAGTTAAAATACAGACTTTGTCTCTATATATATGAACAAATATAACAATAAAACAAATGAAACATAAAAGCAAATTACAGGATGGACCGGAAAAGCGTATATTTCAACAGGAAGGGTAGTCCTCCCTGCAACAAGTCACAAACCAGAGACTCACACAACTTCCCGGACCCTACTCCGTAGGGTAGGCGGTGGATTTGGCCTCGAAAGAGCTTCTCGGAACTCCACTGTTGATTAGTGTACGGCACGGAACCTACATAACTTCACGTCAGAGCCCAAGATTATACATCAAAGGCCAGGACAGCCTCCTCCGGTGATTAACTCGAAGGTTCGGGTCCCCTACATTACGGCCCAGTCATAGGCAAACAAAAACACCAGTTTTTAAGCTGTACCCTCATAAGAGGAGAAGAAGTGTGAGGTGGACTGAAGACCCATGTGAGAAGAGGCACCGGAGGGCCCCAGGAGCTGTGACGGGGAAAAAATGGAAGATATCCTCTTTTTCAAGAGGGAAAGTACTTAGACTTAAAGGACTAATGGGTGGGAAATAAAAAAAAAAACAATGAAAAACGAATAGAAAAAAAAAAAAAACAATGAAAAACGAGGGGATAGAAAAAAAGATTAAAAGATTTCGTAGGTGACAAATGCACATACTAGTGCTTGGGCCGGAGGTACGCACGAAATCCACCCAAGTATTTGTTTTTGTCACTGTGCTATTTGCCAGGTTATTCAGTAAGAGTATAACACAGCAACAAGGAATCAATACCTCCTTGCGGGAATATATATATATATTATATATATATATATATATATTATATATAATATATATATATATATATATATATTATATATATATATATATATATATATATATATAATATTATATATATATTATATATATATATATATATATATAATATAGTGATGGACGGTGTCAAAATTTGGATGCGGATGCGGATCTTAAAGAAGATGAGGATGCGGATGCGGATTTTAAAGTAGATGAGGATGCGGATGGCGGATGTTTAATCCTTTGAAGTTTGAATTAAAAATTTTATATATATATTATATATATTATATATATAATATATATATTATATTATATATATATATATATAATATATATATATATATATATATATATTATATATATATATTAGTAAATGGTACGCTGATTATATAGCAGAGAAATTTCTATACTCAGTGAAAGTAAAGAAAAAGGCCGTATGCTTCCCTACTTTTACATGCCATTCCTTAAAGTCGCATCCAAATTTCAATTCCATTCCAGATACATAGGTGATGAAACTTATGTGGGACATATCTGATAAATTCCATTGCCCGTCCCGTGTCACATCTCAACCTTTTATAATAAGCACAAATATACCGTAGAAAAGGTTATCTACCTGTTATTTACTAGTTCCGTATCTCACTTCATTTATACATATACTAGGTCCGTTCGCGTCAAGTTCGGTGTTCAAGTGTTTGCTTCATATTGTTCAAAATGAATACACAAAGTTAGTGAAATGTGCGATAGTGCATTTTGTTCTACGGTAGTACGAAAAGGTAAGTCCCATGTAGCAGCCATGCGTCCTTTATGAAGAAAAGACCATAATTCGTGTCAATCTCGCATCATACTGATTGTTCTGCACGTCTATATCAACGTCTTGAGAGGAAACATGAAGTTTTAAAAAACTTACTAATGGAAACGGGCGAACCTCGCACAGTTCAACTCCAGAATGTCGAAGAACAGGTTCTCCAAAAACTTGAGGACAGTCCTTCAACAAGTACCAGAAAGATTGCTGCAACACTACATGTAAGTCATTCGACAGTTTTCAGGGTATTGAAAAATCAACTTTTGTACCCTTATCACATCCAACGATGCAGGCCTTGTACCAACAGATTTTCATGCAAGAGTAGCTGGTTTGGTCCGATGAATGCAGCAGAAAAATTGCAAGACAATCCTCAACATTTAGCAGAAATATTGTTCATCGATGAGGCAAATTTTTCCAGAGCCGCCATATCGAACTTCCAAAACAATCACATATGGGCTGATGAGAACCCACATGAAATAGTTGAAAGCCGCCATCAACACCAGTTTTCAATGAATGTATGGGTCGGAATTGTTGGCGACCATTTGATAGGTCCCATCTTTTTACCAGCGAGGCTTACTGGAGACGTTTATCCGCCAATTTCTTGAACATGACCTGCCTACACTACTGGAAGACGTCCATTAAAATTAAGATCGAAAATGTATTTCATGCCCGACGGCGCTCCAGCTCATTTGCTCATAACTATTTGAACACTGTATATCCACGCCGTTGGATAAGTCGATGAGGTTACAGAACCTTGGCCTCCGCGGTCTCCAGCCTAAATGCATGGGATTTCTTCTTGTGGGGTCACCTGAAACATTTGGTTTATACATCAACAGTTGAAGTCTGAAGAAATTAAGGGCTCGCATAAATCCATCTTGTGAGCACTTCGGCACATCACACGGTATATTTGAATCGTGGTCCGAAAAATCAATGCGTCGGCAGAATAGAGGCCTGTATTTCCGCTGGGGGTGCTCATTTTCAACATTGGTTATAACTTAGTACAACCATTCTTCGTAACTAATTTCTGTGTATATTTTCTTCTGTGCAATAATGTATGTATTCTTATAATTAAATAAGTTGAATGAATTAGTTAATTATATCTCAAATTTAGTATTACCTGTTTTATTGTAACCTTAAATGTTTACATAGGTTTTCCATCAACCTTGTATCTTGAAACGAGGAGTTTTCCGGTGAAATGTATTGACACATATTTTCTTACATATTTATGCAAGGAATATCATACTGAATTTTTTTCGCAATATTAATTATGATACACCTATATATATTATATATATATATATATCTATATATATATATATATATATATATATATATAATATATATATATATATCATATATATATTATCTATATATTATATTATATATATATATATATAGTAATTATATAGTAATATTTATATATATATACAGATCGAGAATTTCAAAATTACAATTATTTTAAAGCAAACACCTCTGGGAAAACAAAAATCCACTCAATATAAGCTTGCACAAAAACAACCAGAGCCACATATTGCCCATTTTCATAAGAGGATGCGGAATATGGACCTTTTATTTAACTCAAACAATTTATTTTCCGCAAATGCGGATACGGATGTCATGTCCATCACTAATATATAAGATAGTAGATAGGGGTTCGAACCCCCTCCCCCCCGAAATTATTTAAGCGATCAAAATATTTTGATGGCTTAAGTTTCTTTATTTTAATTTTTAATAATAATAAAAATAAAAAATCAAGGCAAGTTAAGAGTATATATTAATAGAAAGGAGGAAATATATTTGTGGTGTATAAAGATTTCTTAT
>JABUQX010114863.1:17500-20000 GCA_015478945.1 Trachelipus rathkii
AATATATATGTGGTAAATTGTAAAAATCGATATTTTTTTTCGAGCTATCGATTATTTTTTTCTATTTTTCCTTCCCATGCAGGGAACTATATATATATAATATATATTATACTATATAATTAATAAAAATTTAAGTATATTAAAAATATATATATATATAATATATATATAATATAATATATATATATATATATATTATATATATATATATATATATATTTATATATAATATATAATATATATATATATATACTAATAATATATATATATATATTGAGTGTGTGTGTGTTAACTCCTATTTTAAAGGAAATAAAAAAGGTCAAAAGAGGTCGTATCCAAAGCATTAATTCTCATAATCTGAGAAATGAGGCATTAAAATTGGCCAAAACAATTTACTTTGCTTGGCAATCATTAATTTCTTTTAGGAGAAGTAACAGGAAGTATGGAGAAGAAAAAAACTAAAGAATGGGCTGGTGGCGTATTATTGTATGATTGATTGTTTTGTGTGCTATTTTAGGTTGTTCTTCTTCGTTTCTGTAACAATTGTTGAAAGGAGTTTTTGTATAGAGGTGGATAAGAGCAGTATTGGTGACCCTGCGTACGATGACAGGGAAAGAGAGAGAGTAACGACGTGTTAACATGGTTGGTTTGGTGTTTCTGGTTTACGGAGAGTATTTCGCTTAGCTTTGATATTGGGAAATGTTAGTGAGCGCGGGCATGGCCTATACTTGTCGGTTTGTTTCCATTTTAATCTCAAACTTTTTAATTTTTGTTGGGAAGGTCGAAGATATACTTGGTATACGAAGTGCGGAATGTACACGTACCCACTTGTAGCGTGGTATTGGTGTATGAATCCGCGTGTTTTATCTGTCTATTTGTTCGCAGATGAAGCAAAATATCACAGTTCTCTGATCATCCTTTGGTCTCTTCTATTATAAAATTATAGGGTACCGATGGTATTTGAGTTTATGCAGAGAATTAATGGTCTAAACTTAAGCTTACCCCTAGGACGATGGACTTCGTATGTGACGTTACCCCTCACTCGAGAGTATAAAGGAGTTATTTATATATAATATATATTTATATATATATATTATATATATATATATACTATATATATATATATATATATATTATATATATATACTATATATTATTATAATATTATATATATTATATATATATATAGTATATAATAATATTTTATCTATGTATATGTTGGAAATACGTTTATACCTCCATATATACAAAATATATATTTCCCTCTTTTTCTCTCATATATATATATATATATATATATATTATATATATATATATATTATAATATATTATTTCTTTTTCTAGACCATCCATTCTGGTTTAGGCTTCTGGCCTGTCAAGTGCTAACTTCCTCTAATGTGTCCTGAAGGAATAGCAATTGGTGATATCGTGTAATTTCCTTTTTAACGTAGCCGACTTGGCTAGGCCAATTGCCACACAACCTTTTCATAGGTTTCCCCTATTGAAGGGATAATTCATGGGAAAGAATTAAAAGGAATAAGGGTGTTCCCAAGCCGCTAGAACCATGCGGAAGAAAAAATCTTTCCTATAATCAGACTAACGGAAATTCCAAATTATATTATATAACTATGTATATATATATATTATATATATATATTAATATAACTAATTATATTATATATATATATATATATTAATATATAATATATATATATATATATATATATATATATATTAATATATATATAATATATATATAATATATATGGTCAGCTATCCCGAAAGATATATTCCCTAATACTAAAAAAAAACTTAATAACAAGACTACAACGAAATAAAATATCACTTTAGTAATTCAGGAGAACATTTTACCTCATGAAATAAAATTAATAAAAAAATAACGCTTTTTAAAAATTTTTAAATTGTTAAAAATTTCGAAAAATTACGGTTTTTTGTGAGAATACGAAAGGCTCGATACTTCGAGGGGAGCGAGCAATGGGTGCCAAATGTTTTGAATTTTTTCTCTTTTTTTAACTAAAGGATACCCCAAGGGTAAAAAACAAAGATGGACAGAGTCCCGGAGTTTCTCGGCCTACCCCGGGGACGACGGGGGTACTTCTTCGTCCCCCCTCTGTCCCTCCGCCGGCTCGAAACCCTCTAAAAAGAAAAATAAAAAGAAAAAAAAAATAACATTTTTTCCCTCAGAGCAAATAAACAAAACAACTATTTGGGTATACTCTTGCTCTCGTATTTATACTGCAGGAAATGGAAGATTGATGAGGCATACGTCTTGCCAGACACGTAAGATTATATAATATTAAGTTGTTATTAATAAATATAGAAAATAAAATAAACAAATTTAAAGTTTCCAAATTACGATGAATATTGCTGCTTAAATCAAAAATGTCTATTTTTATTTTTCCTGTTTTTTTATTTTTTTAAAAAAGTTTTACATGCATGTGACTTTGGGGAATGCCTGGGCATATATATAATATTAATA
>JABUQX010114863.1:22500-40949 GCA_015478945.1 Trachelipus rathkii
AACACCACCAAAATTCAATCTTTCACAATAATGATAAATAAAATACCACACAACCTAACAAACCTATACATTCCCCACAACACCTCACCACACTGCCCTAGAAACTGCATACCAAACCTCCCTGACCTCACCCACCTCCCAAACTCATCGAATGGGAGGTGACTTTAATGCTCAGTACCGTACTACCGTACATAGTACAACGCCCAAGAAGCAGACCATAGAGGAACACACATTATATCTAACCTCGAAAATTTAAACATTTTAAACAACACAAACAGCCATACTAGAATTCCACCCCAAATCAACCAAACTTACACATCACCGTACATAATACTATGTTCCCCAAACCTACATACCAAACTCCACTGGTCAACACAAACCGATCTGAACTCCGACCACCTCCCTATCATCATAAAATATCAAAGCATCAACAAAACAAGCACACACTTTGGAAAACACACACAAACTACAAAAAAGCTGACTGGACAAACTTCACCAATTACATAAAAAAAAAACGTACACCCCCCTAAATATCACAAACTCATCAACACTCAACAAAGCCATACAAATTTTCACATCTCTAATCCAAAAAGCAGCTAACCAAAACATTCCCAGAGAAAACATAAAAAAATGTAACTCAACCCTAACACCTGAAATAGAACAACTAATCAAACAACGCAACTCACTCAGAAAATCAACACCAACATCACTACAAACTTTAACACAGATTAACACCTTAAATATCCAAATCACTAATTTAACGAAAACACATTCTTCGAATAACTTCCAAACTTGTCTCACCAAAAACATCCATCACACGAATAACACCAGAATGTGGAAAGCAATAAAACACTGAAAAACACAAACAACCAACAAACATATACTCATGAATCCATCAAAAACCTAAACACACAAAACTCTCAATCCACCAAACAACACGCAAACATTCTTGCAACTTACTTTGCAAAACAAAGTCAAAAACCTACACACCCTCAAAACAGGAAAATCATCAAAGCCCTTAAGAAAATAAAATGCAACCACAACCCAACAATAGAAATAACCAAAACAGACCTATAAAACAGTACAAAGACCCTTAAAAATTCACCAGCAACAGGCAAAGAAAACATCTCAAACAAACACCTCACACACCTAGGGAACATAGCTTTAACCCAATTAGCACAAATTTACAACAGTTCCATCAGCCTAGATTTCATTCCCTATCTGAAAAAAAACTATCATTATACCAAAGCTGAAACCGGGAAAAGATCCCTCTAACCCTTCATCCTATCGTCCCATCTCTCTATTATCAACACTGCAAACTTCTAGAAAAAACCATAGTGAACAAAATAGCACCACATATCACCAAACACAAATTCCAACACGGCTTCAAACAAAACCATTCAACCACAACCACACTCATAAACATTATTCAACCCACAATCAATGGTCTTGACTTAAAACCAACTCACAAAACAATAATTATGGCAATCGATATTAACAAAGCCTTTGATACAGTACCCAAACATAACAATGCACAAAATAACAAAATCAAATATCCCAACAAACCTAAAGAAATGGATTTCTAACTTTCTATCAGGAAGAACAGCCCGAAGCAAAGAAATAACGGCAGTCGGTGGTGGATGGCAGGTTGCCCCAGGTTGCCGATCCTGTTCACACATTGTTTGTCCTGTTCCGACCTCCCACAACCACAAACAGACCACATAAACATAGCAATCTACGCGGACGACATTACCATAGTCACTACACATCAGAATCTAAAATCTGCCACAAACCTGATACAACAATACACCAATCACCTCCAAACATGGCTAACAGACAACATAATGTCCACCTCACCAAACAGATCATCAATCACTCTAATCATCACTGTCCGCCAACTCTGCACCTCCCCACCAAGTTTACTTAAATAACATTGCCATACCCTTCAACAAAACTCCCCAAATCATCGGAGTAACACTTGACACTCATTTCACTTTTAAGAAACACATAAACAACATAACTTCATCAGCAAACAGGAAGCTGAACATATTAAGAACCATCGCCTACACAGACTTCACAAACAACTCTACTACGCCTCTCCAACTTGGCAGCCATTACTGACTAAAGATAACATAAAGAAACTCCAAACACCACAAAACAAAGCACTACGAATCGTAACAGGATTTACATCAACAACACCCACACGAAGAAAAAAATACTAACCATAGACATACACCTGGATAGGATTGGCACACAATTCGTTGCCAAAACTCAAACACCCCAACTTCCATGCCATAATGCCCTCTCCAATCCCATCCACCACAGACTTAAACAACCTCCTTCTTCACCAGTTCTACTTTATAAACAAATTCTGAACAACATTCCACCTCCACCTAATAACACATCATACACCAAACAAATCCACACAACACTAACAGAAAACTAACTAAGACGCAAACCACCAAATAACATATTAAACAAACATCCACCAGAAAAATTCAACTCCCTTGCATGAACTAGTCAGTCATCCTTGGTCAAATTAAGATGTGGCCACCATCCAAACTTACAATATTACGAACACTGAATATAAACCATGTGAAACGAAAAACACAATTATGTCAAGATTCTCCTTCAATTTCGCAAATGAGAACTGAGGTTCCAAATGTAGCATAGGTTTGCGACAGAACTGGTGTTTCTGATAGAGCATCAGCAATTCTTATAAAGGCAGTTTTAAAAGATATGGGAGTAATTACCAAAGACGATTCTTCTAAAGCAGTCTATCGTAGCAAAATCAGAAGGGAAGGAATAAAAACTCGCAGGGACTTGAAAAGGAAAAATGAAATGAAACACTCATCATCGGAATATGGGATATTCTTTGACGGCTGAAAAGACAAGACTTTAGTTTTGGTTATGGAAAGAGAAAGGGGAGCTATAAAGGCCATAACAGAAGAGCATGTTGTTTTACTTTCAGAATCAGAATCTATATATCTTGGTTATGTTAATATTAAAACGAGCATATTAACTTTTTCAGAGAAAAATGTTAATCTTTCTAAATAGCAAGCTGTTGGTTGTGATGGAACTATGGTTGATACAGGTTCTAAAAATGGTATAATAAGATAACTTAAGTTTTCTATGGCAATTCCTTTCCAATGGGTTGTCTACTGGCTACATACAAATGAATTACCATTATGTCATCTATTGCAACATTTGGACGGAAAAACTACTGGACCAATAGGGTACTGTGAAGAAATTGGATAAACAATTGAATCTTGCCAAAAGATGACTGTAAATAAGCTTTGGAAAGTTAGAAATAACTTTGCCTGATATTGCCCTTGATGAACTTAGTAAAGATCAACCATATCTCTCCGAAATGTGTACTGGAATTTCATAAGGAAATATTTCATTTAAGCTTGTCACGAAAGGATCCAGGAAAAACGAGTTATTCCAGGTGGTTAACGACAGCAATTAGAATTTTGAGATTATATGTTTCAACAGAAGACCCATCGGGGAAACTTGTCGGCATGGGAGTCAACACTTTTACAGCATAATAAAAGAGTATTCCCATGCGCATTGTTTCAACAGAAGACCCATCGGGGAAACTTGTCGGCATGGGAGTCAACACTTTTACAGCATAATAAAAAAATCTCGATTTCTACCTGAATAGTTAAAGAGTATGATAGATCGAACATTGCAAAGAAACGTATATTTTGGTCATCCAGAAAATATTCTGTTGACAATGTTGGCCGACAGCAGAAAACACGTGTGAGAGTTGGTCCTTCAAAGAATTTTAAATTGTAGGCAAATAGCTAAGGTATAACAAAATATTCGTGAATTTAAGATTCCTACGTTAAATTTCAAAGCGGACGTCTATATAGATATTATTGACTCGCATTCAGTTACATATTGAACCACCACTTGCAGTATCTATTTCTGATAATGAACTTAAGCCGATGATTTTGACATTCTGCTTTAAATTGAAATATTGTATTTTCGTGACATTCAAGTAAAGTTACAAGGCTGCGGTAATTAGTTTTCCTGAAGCAAATGCAGTCGCAGGGTGTGTGGCAAACGGCGCACGAGATGGATTCATTAGATCAAGATAAATCTCGAATTGCATTACCCAAATTTGAAACCCAAAGTCAATAGCTCCAAATTCTGTGAGGCAATTAACCTAATTGTTTGAAGACAAACGGTGGGAGGGTGGTGAACACGATAATGAACGGCACTGAAAAGTTCATTCTTGGATTATTTTTTCACACAGAAATAAAGCGAAGAACATGCAATGAAAATCCATAAGTTTCGAAATGTTATAGAGTTTCTGTGGCCAATGGGCAATCAAGATTACGTTTTAAATAAAGTTCAATTTACTTTGCCATTGTTGGACTTATAGGTAGCAACTTTTCGCATATAGGCTAATAAATTAAGAGCTAGATCTTTTTTTCCAGTATTCTAGTGACCTTGCCCATTAATCAGCTTTCCATCGGCATAATTTCGACTCTAATTTTTTCGATGTTCACTGGATAATTTGGGACTAATTTTTCCGATTGTCAACTCGTGATAATTTCGACTATTTTCGATGTCAAACTGATAAGTTTCGTGGACTAATTTCCGATGTCAACTCGCATAATTTCGGCTAATTTTGCCGATGTCAATCGCAAAATTTCGGACTAATTATTCCGATGTCTATCGGCATAAATTTTTCGGCTAATTTTCCGTGTCAAACTCGGCATAAATTTCGAACTAATTTTCGCGTTCAATGGAAAATTTCGGACTAATTTTTCGATGTCAACTGGCATAATTTTCGGGACTAATTTTCCGATGTCAGCTCGGCAATATTTTGGACTAATTTTTTCCGATGTCAACTTGGACATAATTTTGACTAATTTTCGATGTCATCAGCCAAATTTCGACTAATTTCCGATGTCAACTCGGCCATAATTTGGACTAATTTTCGATGTAACTCGGATAATTTCGGACTATTTTCGATGTAACCCGGCATAATTTTCGGACTAATTTTCCGATGTCAACTCGGCATAATTTCGGACTAATTTTCCGATGTCAACTCGGCATAATTTCGGACTAATTTTCCGATGTCAACTCGGCAAAATTTCGGACTAATTTTCCGATGTCAACTCGGCATAATTTCGGACTAATTTTCCGATGTCAACTCGGCATAATTTCGGACTAATTTTCCGATGTCAGCTTTTGGACTAATTTTCCGATGTCAACTCAGCATAATTTCGGACTAATTTTCCGATGTCAACTCGGCATAATTTCGGACTAATTTTCCGATGTCAACTCGGCATAATTTCGGACTAATTTTCCGATGTCAACTCGGCAAAATTTCGGACTAATTTTCCGATGTCAACTCGGCATAATTTCGGACTAATTTTCCGATGTCAACTCGGCATAATTTCGGACTAATTTTCCGATGTCAACTCGGCAAAATTTCGGACTAATTTTCCGATGTCAACTCGGCATAATTTCGGACTAATTTTCCGATGTCAACTCGGCAAAATTTCGGACTAATTTTCCGATGTCAACTCGGCATAATTTCGGACTAATTTTCCGATGTCAACTCGGCATAATTTCGGACTAATTTTCCGATGTCAACTCGGCCTAATTTTGGACTAATTTTCCGATGTCAACTCGACATAATTTCGGACTAATTTTCCGATGTCAACTCAGATTTTCATTGAAGTTCCTCCCGTGAGGTGAGAATTTAAAAAACTTCATAGTGAAAAGATGTCTTTAATTTTCTTAGGGTGGAAATGAAACAAAATTCCTTTCTCCGGCTTGGTTGACAGCTATTGAAGCGAAGATTAAACTGTCCATGATTTATCCCAAATGTTTTCATAGCATCCTAATAATAATAATAATAATAATAATAATAATAATAATAATAATAATAATAATAATAATAATAATAATAATAATATTTGTATATATATTTGTGTATATATATATATATATATATATATATATATATTATATTTATATATATATATATATATAAATGTATACAATATAATTAAATATATACTATATATTATATACTATATATATTATATTTATATTCTATATATAAAGCGCCCGATGTTATAATTTATAATGGTCACATCTCAAACAAAGGAGGGTGCAGGTAATATCGTCAACTGGTTCGGGTGGGAGAATGTGAGCTATTCTATATTAGGCTTGGCTTAGTCCTGCTCGGACGTAAAATGAGTACACCCCCTCATTAGGGTCGCCGTGAGTAGGGTGGTGTTTATCTTAAAAAAATATTATATAAAATAAAACTTATAAGTTGCCTTATATATTATTTATTCCAAGCATAAGGGTCTCATATTAAGGGTATTTGCTAATATTTAACAGTGCTTAATTTTGGTCAAACTTATGATATTACTTGAGATAAATTTCATACTTTATATAAATGGTTTTATATCATCGTTATTAAGTTTTTTTATTTCTAGAGGTCCTTCCTCAGGTATTAAATTCTTTATTGTTTCAAGAAGCAAATATATACTGAGTAAATTGTATATAACTATATATATATATTATATATATATATATATATATATATATATATATAGTATATAATATATATATTATATATATATTATATTATATATATAAATATATATATATATATTATTATTTATTATTTATTAATACTATATATAATATATATATTATAGGGGAATGTATTTAACTTTGAGAATCGCAATTTTAGTCAGGGTGTGCCAATTTGCCCTACCCAAATAGACATAAAATTCTTATTTTCATGCTAAAAAGGATGATACTCCAGCTGGAAAAGCAGCTTTTTTTTTTTTGACGTCTAAAACGTTGTTTACGAGTGTTTTTCTGTCTGTAGTGATTGCTTGATATTTTCATTTTTTGAAAATCTATGTTTTTGACATTTGTCGATACTCCTCCTACAATTTTTTTTTCGAAATGACTTCATACTTGAACTATATAAAGATTGACTTTATCTCATTATTTGGAAGAATAGGAATTTTGATATTTCACCCCATGGTCGATTTTCAAACCTAATTTTTGGGGGTTTTCAAATTTAAAAATTGCGATTTCTTGATTTTCTGTTTATCCGATCTGCATGAAATTTTCCAAACATTTGTAGTTGGTGGAGATTACATTTTTTATTTAGATCAGTTTTTTGTATATGCAGTATTTGAATTTTTTCTTGGAACAAATTTTGAAAAAAAATTTTTTTTTGAGTATACAAAAAAAATTATCTAAGTAAAAAAGATGTATCTCGCCCGACTATTTACGCCTTGAAAATTTGATGTTCATAGGATGTGTAGAAAAAAAATATCTCAATATTTCCCTTTTTCGAAAAAACATTTTTAATGTAAAAGTGAAATATTTGGGATATATTTTTTTTTAGGCTTTTCAGGGTTAAAAAAAAAACACCTCCGTTTTTTGGCAAACAAACTTTTTCTCACCCTTCTCAGACCTTTTTCTCAGTTCAGCTCTCTACCCAAGCTTTAACTACTATGCTCATATCTTATAGCGTTGTAACTGGGAAAATCTGAATCCTATTTCTATTTCTCTCTATTTCCTTAACTTCTACACCAGAGTATATAAATACAAGGCCGTAGAAAAGGGGCATGTTCAGGGGGGTCTGAACCCCCCTTGATATTATATAAACGATCGAATTTTTTTTATGACTTGAATCTTAATTTATATATATAATATATATATATATATTTATATATATATTTATTATATATATTATATATATTTCTTATATATTATATAATATATATATATATATTTATATATATATATCTATTTTAGTATTTATAAAATCCGGCAACTTTTGGATTTGAATTCGAATCCGATCGAATCAGCCACATATTGAAATCCAATACGCTACTGGTGTGGGAATATTCGAATCAATCCGCATTTTTGACTTGTCGAATCCGATCCCTAATAATATTTGATCTGAATCGATCAGCAAGTCGACTACGCCCTAATAATGTTTACCAATAAATTCAAGATAAAGTATATATAGAATATTTCTTTTCAATATATATATATACTTATATACTATATATTATTAATATATATTATATATATATAATAGTATTTAGATATATATATATAAATATATATATAATATTATATATATATAATTATTATAATAAATTTGCTTTTTCATTTTTTAAATTTTCTTGACTTTTGATTAGTGCAGAATACTAATTAAAAATTTAAAATTACAATTTTAAAGTTTCTCTGTGAGTATAATTTTTTATCAATGTTTTAGGAGTAGTTTCTTATATCTTCATTGACGTCCGAAAATAGAAAAAATTCTTTCAATTGATGTTGTTGCAGGAATAGCTAGATACTTTTTTGGCAAATTTGCAAAGTTTTGGAAATGCCGTTTCAAGAAAACTGTTCCTAAGGAGTTTGCCTTCTTCTCTTTCAGAATGTTTCGCAAATGAGTTAGGCAAGTGTCATTAAATAGCTCCGATGCACGACTAGTTGCAACTTTTTCTGATGCTTCTTTCAATATTCTTGAATTCTAGCGCTGCTCGTCCTCAATTTTGGCTAATAATATCAAAAGCCAAAAATCGACGCGAGTGCAACTCGTAATCTGGATCTGTAAGTTAGGGCACTCGTATGTAAGGTACCACTATATATATATATAGTTATATATATATAATTATATAATTCATAGATTGATAATATTTCATTTTATTACTTACCTCAATTAATTCGGAAATTGATACTAATTGCTTAAATTTATATTATCTGTATATAGATATTATTAAATCAAATTTATTTTTATTATTATAAAAGCGTTAAAAATTTTCCAGTTTCCTCAGTATTTTTTGCTACAATCCATACTTTAATGGAGAAATAATATATAAATCAGTTCGGTATCTACTTTATAATAATTTACAGATTAAATACTGGGTCTCAAATAAAATGTTTTTATTTTAATTTCAAAAAACCAATTTTTAAAATATTTTCACTTAGAGCTGTTTTACTGAGTGCCGTTGATTAACCTTCAACTTCCCCATTAATCTGCTTCTCCACTTCGAAAACCTTTGGAGCTTTCGAAATATTCCCCAATATTTCCTCTGGTTTTCACATTTTGACAATTTTATTTTTGCCTTTTTCTCAACAATTTTTTTATTCATATTAGGTGAGAAAATTATTCAATAAAAAAGATTTTCTAACTAGAAAGAATGAAACTTCCAAAAACCTTCTATATTAGGTGCAAAACTGCCCACAGAAGTTTTTTAAAATTAATCTGATATTAAATCAGACAGACCTACTACTAATCCCTTGAAATATTCTTCAAATTTAAAAAAAAAGAAATTGAGAATCCTCTTAATTTTGATTTTTAATATTCCAGAATTTCAAAGTAAATGATTTTCTCTTTATTTAACTACTTTTGGACGGTCGAAAATATCTATTTATACTAGTGGAATGGAGGATAGAGAGAAAAACGTTGATTTTCTCTTTATTTATATTTCAAAAATAATATATGCACAGAAAATTCAAGCAAAATAAATATTTTACAAACCAATTTAACAAAAAATATATATATATAAGAAAGCAGCAGCTTCGGAGGAATCTGAGGAGGCTAAAGGATAAGTCATTCGAAAATTACGTGAAGCAATTTATTCTATAATAACATAATCACTAAAAATGCTTTAAAGTGTTTTCGCATAGCTAAATTATCTTAAAGTTTTTTTTTTTAATTTTATCTAAGGCAATGTTTCAAAGACTGGTTAATGATCGATAAGTCACTAGGAATGAGAATAATGTGCAAAATAGAGTAAAGAACAGTTAATTGAAAATTTATACACGTCAAAAGTTACATAGGTCGCAGTATATCTCAATCCTGATTTTGTAACCCTTATAATGTGTAATTTAATGCTTACTATGCTAATCGCCGATTGACAACGGTTCAATATTTGAAGACTAATGCTATTATCAAAAAAGGTGACTGCTTTAGGGTTTCGTATCCATAAATAAATGTTTGAGATAAATAATAATATCTCGATATCATCGGACTCCATAAATCGTTTTCCAACTTGCCAGTAACTAATTCTTCAGACTTAGTCCCATCCCTAAAACACATACAAATATTCCACAGTTATAAACTTTTCTTTTATAAAAACACATCTCTATTACTAAAAGTGTAACTTCAAATAATTTTAACTTACCGCTATTCTGCGGGATATTTTCCTAATTGTTTCTTTCCCTTCGTTTCCGTCCCAAAACCTTTCGTAACTTTTTCCATTTAGCATTCCATAACTCCTTCCTGTTCTGAGATGGTCTGAGAGCAATCTGATTTCTTAACTAATCTTTTTAGACTAACTTACCTCTTTTACGGTTGGTTGTTCAATCTCCCACAATATATATATATATAATGAGGAAACTTAATGCGAGATTTTACCAGAGGAAAATTTTTTTTTAGTGTAAACAAAGTATGAAAGTTCAGAATATGGGTTCCCGCCCCCAATTCGTACACGCATCAGATTGATCGGGCAAATCATCGAAATTTAGAATGAATTATAGTTACTCTTTCAAATCTCACATTTAATTAAATTGATAGAATGTGATTTTCGATGAGAGAGTCGTTAAGTGAGAATGGCGTCGACAGTCAGAAAAAATACCTAGGGTTTCAGGACTATAGGCGACATGGCCTCACATTGATCTCGTAATTGTAGGTTCATCCTTGGCCAGATGGGCCAACAACATACCATCACAAACCCCGCTTCATACTTAGTGGTATCACCTTCTTCCTCGTCTCTGCTAATCACATATTTTCTCCAAGCATTACTTTTTAACTGGCTCGATTCCATTTTTTATTTGGTCTCGCCCAGTCGGTCGATTACGCAACACAACTCATTTGACATTCGTAACCTACTATCATCTGCCTTTCCACATTTACTTTCATTTTACTCATTACTTCACGCACAAATATCTAATACGGTTCATTTCTCATTTTATAAATTTTCTAAATAAACTCCTAAGATGGTCTCTGAACATATGTAATTTGATTTACCTCTTGTCAGACCACAGTTTACTACTTATAAATTGATCAGGTAACAATATACCCTTATGTAACACCAGCTCCTCAGACTTAGTCCTTTAATCATTGAGGATTTAAATAGCTAATGTCCCTTCCCTATCGTTCACAATTTTCTTACTACACTCTGCATCATCCGTTCATTTTCATCCATCATATATCCTAAATATTTAACTTCAGACACTTGTTTCAGTTGCTCACTATGCAACATACTTACACCGGGGCTTTTCTCACGTACTACAGTAGGTTACCTTATTAATTTACTTTCAAATCGCCTTAATATATTATATATATATATATATACTATTATTATTATATATTATATATATATATATATATATATATAATTATTATATTATATATATATATATATTATATTATTTATATAATAATATTATAATAGAATATATATATTAGTATATTTGTAAATCCGCTATGTATTTTCACTATGATGGGATTCGATCCTGGAACTAGCAGATGACCGTGCAAGTGTTTGACCACTACGGCGACGAGGCAAAAGAAGAATCCGAGAATTTTCTACTGTTCAAAGCAGGTCAGTTATTAGTTCCTCCGCTCGCTCCCCATCTTCTTTCCCAGGATCGAATCCCAGGATGGTGAAAATACATCATGGGGTCTTTACATACAAATTTGCTTTGAGGGTATTGCATTTACTTATACAATAATAACCGGGTCTTGGTATTCACCATGGCGCCGGCTGTTGGTCCCTAGTTTCGAGTGGAGCGGAAGATACGTAGTAATGCTCTGCTTGGAAGTAGAAGTATTTCGGATTCTTTTTTTTCTCGTCGTAGCGTAGTGGTCAACACTTGCACGCTCATCTGCTAGGGTCAAGGATGAATCCCAGCATGAAAGTAAAACTACATCAGGGGGTATTTAAACATAAAATTTGAATTTCAGCTATTGCATTTCATTATATATATATATAATATATATATATATTATTATATATATATGTATATATATATTATATATATTATATATATAATTTTATATATCTATTATATTATATATATATATATATATCTATATATATTATATAATTATATACTTATATAAATAAATATTAGTAGAAATGGGGAAAAATTTATATAAATAATATCAAAGCAATTAAAGAATATATAATAGAAATGAGGAATAAATAATCTTGTTGTTCAAGGAGTATTTTAGTTTAGTGGCTGTTTGATCGCACATAGCAAATTGACTGCATATTAAGAATTGTCGCTGTAAATAGATAGCGTTTTCTGATTGGATTGCGACATGGTGGTGCAATAGCAACATGAGAAAGTTAAGAGAGCCGTTCAGCAGTGGAACATATTCGTTATTGTAAGTTTAATTACTGTTAACATCCCATGTTGGAAGTAAAGACATTAGAATTGTTGGCACAGCGACAGGATATTTTTTAGTCATAAAGCTGAAACAATGTTTTTCATTTCCACAGTTTGACAAGATTTCAGACAAAAAATGAAAATTAAAAATGGCTTAGAAAATTAGATGAGCAATGTACAATTTAGAGAACTTTTTTAAAATAATTGTTGAGCTTTAGAGGAGTTTGAGTTAGATCAAATTGAACCTTCTTCAAAAGCTTCAAATCTTTCGAACTCTGTAATCACGGAATTGGTTATAAGTTTATTATAACTTTATTTAATCTTCTTTACTCTTCATTACATACTACATTGTATTATATTAGTAACAGTGCTCTTAATCATATTAAAAATAGGATGTTTGTTTTCAAATTAGTGCAAACGAAGAGAAGGTTTCAAATTTTGTGGAAGTTTGTAACAGAACTTTTTTCTGTTGATGAGAAAGGGATGAGGCTGTGTCAGAATCAATGTAAGTTGAGAGGATTAAATATTGCAATTTTTTTCTTGACGATTTTTTTAAACAGTATTTAGAGAGGATGGTATTGTAAACCGCTTTATCCCATATTACTAATAACTTAGAAGCTTCCATCGATATATTTAATTTTTATTTTTTAATAAATTTTGATCTATACTTGTTACATTGAGTGTTAAGAATTTTAGCATTATCTCCCATCACAAGTACATCCGGGAAAGTACTTTGAGAGGCTAAATTATTTTCTCATTCTCAGGGAGGAGAGCATATAAAAGAGGAACTGCTTAAACTGCTCTCATAGTAATCAATGTTTCATATCATAAATAGCTCATATAAAAGGGAGGGTATATTAATCAGTTAGTTGTTAGATAGAGAGAAAATTATAATATATATACTATATATATTATATATATATATATATATTTATAATATATATATTTTAGTATATTATACTATAGTATATATATATATATAATATATTATATATTTATATATATATATTTATATTTTATATAATATATTATTAGATATAGTATATATATATATTTATATATATATATATATATATATATATATTATATATTTATAGATATTTTGTATAGTGTGTGTGTGTGTGTGTGTGTGTTGGTGTGTTGTGTGTGTAAAAATGCAAATGCACATATTAGGAAGTGTGTAGGGTCAAGACGTGATGTAAATGGAGAGGATAATGGGAGTGTATTAAAGTAGTTTTGTATTTTGAAAAGATGAATGGTAAGTCGATCGGTTGTTAAGCGCTTGTATAGTGATGAGTCTGCTGGGAATACGACGTCAGGCTGGAATATCTAAGAAAAAGTGGATTGGGTCAATAACGAGGAGAAGGAAGAGTTTATGAAGTTGATGGAGAGAGAAGAATGGTGATAATAGGAGTAAATTGCGTAATGGCGTAGATTTGTGATGGAAAGGATTGTGGCGGTCCAGAGATACTTGACCCAGTGACGAGATAGCAAGTGAGGGTTGCTGTGAAGCTCTTGAATGAATTTTGGCTGCACGGCTCGCACTTCAAAGGTTGGCAGTGGGGTGGGGTGGGGTGGGTGGGGTGGGGTGGGGTTTGGAACAATTTCAGTGTCTTGGTGCGTTACAGCACAATTTTAGTGTCGTAGTGCAGTACGGCACACAATTCCTAACCCCCTAGTTCTGTTAAGTTCTGTGTGGGGACCATGTGGTTTATTATGGTAGTAGAATATATCTATATAGTAATATAATATATATTATGATAAACTATATCATGAGTATTGATAAGTAAAAAATGAGCTGTAAGTAGTAGTTATTTAAATATATATATATATATATATATATATATATATAGTATATATAATACGTAATGCTATCATAAAACTGTGCAATGCTTATATATAATAATATATAGTATAATATATATATATTATAAATAAACAATAATTAAAAACATTTAAAAACTTTATGAATGAAATTACTGATAGTTGCGTTTTCGGGCCTAACAGCTCGGTCCCTCCTCAGAACTAAAACAATTAATTTTCCAAAAAAATTTAACAATTTTAAATTACTATAAAACACAGTGTAAAAAGGTTAGAGAGAAAATTATAGGATGGGTCTCGTTCTCTTCGCTGCTTCATAACAAAGTAAAATTCTGGAACCCACATCCCACATCATTTTTTGATAATAGAAAAATTGAAAAACTTTATTTATCCTGTATCTCTTATTTATAAGATAATATCCAAATATTGAGTCATCATAATACTAATAAAGAGAGGCTATGGAGGTGTTATCATAATTCGTGTGATATGTGAATGATGCATATTTGGAGAAACGTTTAAAGTCCTTGACAATTTAGATCGACAGCAGAGCAAGGGAGGAAGTCAGAGAAGTGGATATATAGAAATATTTCAAAAAGTGGCCAGACCCCCCTTTTTTCCCCCAAAAGTTTTTTTTTTTTGGACCCCAAATCCCAGCAACGGTCGAATTCCAATGAGTGCGAGATGGAGCTATTTAGTGTGTAGAGTATGGATATGGTTGTGAAGTTTGTGAGTTCTAGTAAGTAGAGGAGTATATAGAGTGGAGTTATTGTAAGTGGTGTAAGTTATGTAGAATATTTAATTAATTAGTAATTTGGATTCCCCTTGTTGATTTTTATCACAAAAAAATTCATAAAAGATAGGAGTGAATCTTTAATATTGATAATGATAATGACAAAGAAGAAAGAAGAAGAGAAATCGAATTTTTAATTTTTCGTTTAAATTTTTATCTAATTTCAAGTGATCTATTGGCTGGGTCAATTCTTTCTTAGATATATAGTGTTTATTGATTATGTGAGATAGGATATAGGGGACGAGCTATTTAAGTCCGAACGTCACTATAGTAATTTTCATTTCATTAAAAGTTTTTTAGTGGGTTTTATTTAGTTATTTGCATTTAACTAAATTCTAAATGTCAGGACCCAGAGCATCCGATGATTTCTAATTTTTATTAATATATATATATTAGAGAAAGATTAGGGAGATAGGTATTATAAGATTTACCAGATTGTATAGTATAATATACTATATATATATATATTATTATATATATATATATATTATATTATATATTATATATATAATATATATATATACTTATATATAATATAGGCCTGTTGATGTTTTAGCGGAATGCGGCGTCGTTGTTGAATTTTTTTTTTTAATGTTTTTTTTTTTTAACATACTTGGCTAGTATATGTCTATAATGATAAAATAATGTTGTTGTATATTAATTTTTAAGGTTTATTTCGTTTTAATATATAATTTTTTAAAATTACATTAAAAAGCTCAAATATGAAATATCTCGATTAATGAGCAAGAAATCAACCACAGATGAGAGTCAGTACTCCAGGAGTAAAATAGAATAAAATTAAGAGTTACCAATTGGAAATACAGACAACAATTACATATTGGAATCAGCATATAAAGTTGATTCAAAAATGTAAAAAAAAAAAAAAAAAAAAAAAAAAACAAATTATTAGGGGGCTTGGCGACGGGGAACGCAGAGGGGGACGTTTTCCATACCCGTAGGGGAGGGGCGGAGGAAAACCCGTGTGACACCCAAATACAAGAGCGGGGGTTCGGAGCTCCGAGGGGGAAATAGTCTACCATCGTTTCCGGAAGGCCGAGGACCACCGATTCTGCCATTTTGCGGTTTTTACCTGGTATAATTCCTTTAGTTAAAAAAAAAATAAACTGACGAAATGTTAACAGTAACAAGTTTCTATATATTTTTGTTGAAATGTATAACAGCGAAATCTTTTGTTAGGATATAACTAAAAATCTGATAAAAAAACAAAAAAATATCAAACAAATTTATCTCTATCCGAAAATATCCTAATATATATTATCTTATATATATTATATATATTATATATATATATATATATTATATATATAATTATATTATATTATATATATTATATATATATATAGGTATATATTATAATATGTGCTTACGACCGCATTATGGAGTTTCCTTTCTGGAGTGTCTATTCCCTCACACCTTTAGAACATAATTATCATAGGGGTCGTATTCTGCAACATAAATGGATTTTTAAGGAGTAAAAATGCTACTTATTTTCTATATTGTGAGTGTGGTTTGAGAAGTTAAATATTGAGTATGACGATTTAAATAATTGAAGTTGCAAAACTTATATTGTCTAATGCAATTAGTCTAACTGATTTCGAAAATGGTAGTAGAATAGTGATACGTGTTCTTTGACATTGTTTTAAGTCACTCTTGTGTCCTTCCAATTCAATAGGTTTAACTACTCTTCACTAACTTATTTAGCAGACTGTATAACTCCTTCATTTTATATTGCCTGTGGTGATATATATATTTATATATATATTATTATATTTATTTATATTATATATTATATTATATATATAATATTATATATTATATATATTATACTATATATTAGTATTATAGGGTTATATTATATATATATATTGAAGAGAGGAGAGAGAGGGAGAGGGGGGGAGAGAGAGAGATGAGAGAAGAGAGGAGAGAGAGAGAGATGAGAGGAGAGGAGGAGAGAGAGGAGAGAGAGAGAGAGAGAGAGAGAGAGAGGAGAGAGAGAGAGAGAGAGAGAGAGAGAATGACAATTTCTTCTTTAGGAAAAAATTACTTCTTGTATTAAGAGTGCAAAGATATGGCATTAAATCAGGAGCAAGTTCCATGTGAGATATTTATGGCAATTCCTGATACAAGCAGATCATTTTTCTTTCTTTTTTTTGACTGATATCAGTTTGGGCTTTTGGAATTATTATAGGCTTTTATAATTGAGGAAATCTTTCTGAATAATATTAATTACTAGTTTCATATTTTTTTTTTTTAGCTCGGTAATAAATTTTTTTTTATGTATGCTAATATAAGGTCTTATTTTGCATGTCTAGCAGGACTCGACCTGCCGCCGAATAATGTAATAACAAATTATGCTTAATTAGTTTATAAAAGTTAAAAAAATTTTTGAAAATTTTACATTTCAATTTTAAATATTTATTGAGTTTAATTTAATTAAAGCCATAGTTATATATATACAGATATATATCTATATATATATATATAATATATATATAATATATATATATATATATAACCTTATATATATATATATCATATATATATATATATATATATATATATATAATATGTGTGTGTGTTGTGTGTGTGGTGTGTGGGGGGGAATTTTTTTTATTGTGTATTGGAAATTTTTCACAATTTTGTAAATATTTGCAAACATATAAATTACAATTTCTAAAGGTAAAAGCATGGAACTCATCTTCCCACTCTTCCCGCCTGCGTTCATGTGTAATTAAACATGCGGTAAAAATTATACATAATCGAGACCCACAGATAATAAAACTATAAAATTTCAAAGCGAGTCTTTCGAAATGGACAACCGTTTCCCCATTCAAAATCTAAAGCAAAAATACTACAAAATAAAATACAAAAGGAGGAAAGTTATAATTCTAAACAGATGGTTGATTTATTCCTGTTGATTTATTATGTAATTTTTTTTGATGAGATGATTAACAAACAAAATATGTAATACATATTTTTGTTTAATACTATATTTTTTTTAATGTTTTTTAAATGTTTCTTTGCTACTAGTTCAAAATCACATTAATTTTTGCGTTCATCGATAGTTTAAGATATTTGTCTTGATATTTGCTTACGTTTATACTCACCGTTTCTCAGTAACAGCGTGTTGATGTGATATATTTGAATATTAAAATGATAAATAAGACAACATTAAGTGTGTTTTCCTTTGTTGGAGGGTATATTGGGAAGTAAAACAGAAATTATAAGAAGACAATACATTAATTAAATCTGCTGAGGAAGAAGAATTAAAGCTGTCTTGAAGAAGAAAATATCAAATTCCCCAGTCTCTTTATTCTTTTTAAGTAGAAGACAATATATAGTTCCCACATGGCGTATCCATTGCTTTGTATCGTCTTCTTGTTGTGATGTCTGATTAATCTCTAGC
>JABUQX010114864.1:0-5000 GCA_015478945.1 Trachelipus rathkii
GATGCTTCGTTCAATATCGGAAGGTGATTGTTTAACCGTTTTCGCATTTATCGTGAAACGCGTTTTCGTGCGCCGCTTCAGTGTGTGTATTGTTTGCGTATGTGTGTGTGGGGGGGTAAGAAGGCCTCGTCCATCTAAAAATATTAATTAGATCAATGAACTTCTGAATTAATAATAACTTATTTAATGCAAAAATATCAATTTAATCAAATATCAAAAAAATAAGAATCTTAATGAACACTTTTCAATTTAAAATTTTAGAAATGATAAATGAACTTAAAGAAATCATTAATTTCTTTCTTAATTTTAGATGTCAACTTTATCAAAAATATACTGCTGATCCTTTAATTTTGGATAATTATCTATTTTAGCCGTCGTTCAAAATTATATATATATATATATATATATATATCTTAATATATATACTATATATATATATATATATATATATATATATATATATATATATATATATATATATATATATATATATATATATATATATATATGGCATAATTTAAGTTTCTGATCAGTAGAAAATTTTTGCGAATATGATGACTCGAGTCGCTGGAGTCGCTATCGGGTCTACTCGTGGAGTCGTTATATGTTCACTACGTGAGTAGATTGACTCACTATATATATATATATATATATATATATATATATATATATATATATATACTATATATATATATATATATATATATATATATAACTCTTCTTCTTTTATGCTATAAATATATATATATATATATATATATATATATATATAAATAATATATATAGTTAATGACTCATAATTTCAAGTTTGACCTAGTACTACAGCACACACAGTATTTTCTTAAATTTTTTAAGTTAAGTTAAGTTAAGTTAAGAAGTTAAGTTAAGTTAAGTTAAAGTTAAGTTAAGTTAAGTTAAGTTAAGGTTAGGCTTAGGTTAGGTTAGGTAGGTTAGATTAACTTACGTAACTAACCTAACCTAACCTAAAAAAAAAATTAAAGAAAAATAACTGAAACTGAAATTAAGTGAGTGATTAACTATATATATATATATATATATATATATATATATATATATATATATATATATATATATATATATATATATATATATATATATATATATATATATATATATCTTTATAACCTGCTGGTAATGTACTTATATATATATATATATAGCGTGAGTCAATCTACTCACGTAGTGAACATATAACGACTGCACGAGTCGACCCGATAGCGACTCCAGCTACTCGAGTCATCATATTGGCAAAAAATTTTCTACTGATCAAAAACTTATATTATGCCTCTCTCTCTCTCTCTCTCTCTCTCTCTCTATATATATATATTATATATAATATATATATATCTTTATATATAATATATAAATAGTAAACTAATCGAAATAAAAACAATTTTAATATATATATATTAATATATATATATAAATGTATTTATATATTTAATAATATAAAAAAAAAAATATGAAAAATATTTATATATATATATATATATATATATATATATATATATATATATATATATATATATATTATCTATATGTAATATATATATATGTATATAATAATAATAATAACTATGTATGTATATATATATATCTTATAACATACTTACTATATTTTAACCATAAAATATATAGATACTCTATATTTATAAGTTATTATATGAGATACTATAATGTATATATATATGTATATATCTTTCAAACATATATATATATGTATATATATATATATACATATATATATATATATATATATAATATATATATATATATATATATATATATATATATATATATATATATATATAAATATAAATATAAATATATATATATATATATATATATATATATATATATATATATATATATATATATATATATATATATATATATATATATATATATATATATATATATATATATATATATAAATATTATCTTCCTCCTATCCCCATTTTGGAGGTAAGTGCGTAGCATACACCAGAACAGAAAAATAGTAGAAGAACATGAAGCATGTCGAAAAGAAAGCCCCCCCCTTTTGCCGTCCCCTTTATATCCCCAGTGAGAAATCTTCGCAATAAAAAAATCTACCCATCGACCCTCACTGTAGAATCTCGTTAACGTGGAATTCATCCCCTGGGAAAAGCCCACAGCCATAACCCCTCACAAAACCTCGCCTTTCACTGCTGTTATGCACCTTTCTTCTCGCCTCTTCCATTACTCTCCTTCAGGCATTCCTTTACTGACTCAATCCTCTTTTTCTTCGGTCTCCCAGCCGATCGATTCCCAGCACACTCACCACTATACATCAGCTTAAAAAACCGACTATCATCCATTCTTTCAACATGACCAAACCATCTCAATATTCACTCGTTTATTCTCCCATTTACTCCCTTCTTCACACCACAAAACTCCCTAATGAATTTATTCCTCGTTTTATCAATTCTTCTCATACCTAGCACACCCCTAAGATTGTCTATCTGAACACTTTGTACTTTAGATCTATACCTCATATTTCAGACCATAGCTTTACTACTATGCATTAACAAGTATAGCAACATACCCTCATGCAAAACCATAGCGCACTCAAGACTTAGTTCCTTCACATCCACCAAGGAATTAATTGCGCCAGCCACCTTCCTGCATTCACAACTTTCCTACTACATTCTGTGTCATCCGTTCCCTTTTCATCCAACATATATCCTAAATATTTAAACTCGAATACTTGTTCCAGTTACTCACCATTTAATATAACTTCACACCACGGACTCTCCTCACTGTCTACCATAACCTTATTCTAATCTAAATTTACTTTTAAACCCCTCCATTTACACACCCTGCCAGACCCCTCCACCAACCCTCCCAAACTCTCTCCAGATAAACACGGCACCCTCCACACTCTTCCATTCTCCATCGGTCTTACACGTTCCCCTGCCACTGCTACCTCTAATTCATTAATAACCCAATCCATATACAAATTAAAATCCAAGGAGACATATATATATATATATATATATATATATATATATATATATATATATATATATATATATATAATATAAGATTGATATATATGAATATATATATATATATATATATATATATATATATATATATATATAGTGATGAAAACCGTACGCAGATTAGCTAGTACACGATTTATACGTACAAGTGTGCACCAATTTACGTACATGAGTGGTTATAGTTATGTAAGTGCCTACATACGTTCATGTGCATAAGCACTTGACCGTATTTTGGTTGTTCCTGTTGTTGTTTGTTGTTTGGTTTGGTTCTTGTTGTTTTTGCTCTTTTGATGTTACTGGGTGGAACACACACACACGAACAGAACACACAAACATACACACCACCACCTACACACACACACACACACACACACACACACACACACACACACACACACACACACACACACACACTATGAGTTTAGGAATGACGTCATATTTTAATTTTTGATTATTGTTGCTGCTTGATGATGCGCGCATACATATACTATATATATATATATATATATATATATATATATATATATATATATATATATATATATATATATATATATATATCTGCTCTCTTTCTTTGCTATTCACTATGCTATATATATTTACTTTAGCTGATGTTTAGATATTTTAATATATTTTATTTTTACTTTAGTCAGGGATTTAATATTTTAATATATTTATATTCGCCAGAGTCTAGGTTTTAATATATTTTTATTTTTATTTACTTATTTTTAAATACGGCAAAAATTACAAATTCCATAGGGAGAATTCGAACCATCGTCTACCGAAACGTTTACTGTATGTAGTTTTAGACCACTGAGCTAAAGTGCCCGATTCTTATCCCCTGATATTAGTTCCTCATAATAATCGAAGCACGGTAAATTTTGTTACCTTGCCTTTTTCGGTCTTTTTCCTTTTAATTTCGAATTTACATATGTAAAGCCTTTTTTTTCTCTCTTTCCTTCAAAAATATATATATATATATATATATATATATATATATATATATATATATATATATATATATATATATATATATATATATATATATATATATATATATATATATATATATATATATATACTCTCTAATTGAAGGGGATAGAGATATCGGGTAGCTTTCAAACTTGATTACATATAGCTGGTAGTGTCAGCTTCCGGGTACCATGGTTTCATACCACTTCACCCCTTGCAAGTGGGTGCTGAGTTCTTTAACTTGGATATGGTTTTAGCTAAGCTTAAAATAAGATGCCGACATGCATTAGCGAAGGAATTAGAGTATGAGCTGCATCCTACTGCGGATCACGATGCTGCTTCGGCACCGGTGTTGGAGCCGAATTTTGAAATCTGTATACAAACGCATAATAGCCCGAGTAAGGTATCTTTCATAAAACATGATTTTATGGAAGTCAACACCCTCAAGTGTGTCTGAAGTGGTCCACTCAGGGGTTTCGTACGAAAAAATAAAAAATAAAGGGAATTAGAGGTGTAGCGGATATCTGCATCCGCATATGTGGATATCAACATAATTTTTCTCTATCCGCATCTGCATTAATTTTTGCGGATAGCGGATAGTATTTATCTATGAATTATGAGAAACGTGTGTGTGCATTTCCTATTATATATATATATATATATATATATATATATATATATATATATATATATATATATATATATATATATATATATATATATATGCTGCTAACTGCTCATGCTCTATCTATCTCTATATTGATATATATATATATATTAAAAGTAAGGGACTTTCAAAGATGACAGAAATACTCATGCTGGAGATAGATAATAGATTTCAAACTCTGCAAAACGATGACGCATGTGCAATAGCAACTTTTCTAAATCCTAGATACAAAACCAAATTTCTTGTATAACGTGTTTCACAGAGGGTTAAAATTAATTTAGGATGCCTATGTGATGAAATGCTGCTAAAGGCAG
>JABUQX010114864.1:17500-27500 GCA_015478945.1 Trachelipus rathkii
ATAAGATTCATGATCTATAAAGGGATTAATAATATTTCATCATAAATAAAATAACTGAAATTATGAGTTTCTCCCAGATGAACCAAAGTCTATTTTTAAAGCTGTACTACCAATCCCTGTAATAAGGTTCTAGGATTATTTGTTTTCATTTGTTCAGAAAAAAATCGTTTGCTATACGGAAGAGGAAACAAACTTTGAAAAATGAATAAAACCGTGGAAGTGTTTTCGAAAGCAATGTGTATATGAATAGAGCTCCTAAGAAGTTAAAGTTCGTAGAGTTACAAGTCTTTGACCAGATTGCAAGGCCACATTTGAAATGGCAGGGAGAAGGCAACTCTTGATTCAAAAGAAGGTAAAGATGTGAATGGAGAAATGTAATCGAGTCCAATCCTCAAAACACGAATAGACATAATTGGGCAGACAAATAATAAGACAAATAAGGATAATAGAAATTTTTTATTATGTATATATATATATATATATATATATATATATATATATATATATATATATATATATATATATATATATATATATATATATATATATATATATATATATATATATATATATATACTTAGTGGATGTAAAGGGACTATGTCTTGAATGCGCTGGGTTTTGCATGAGGGCATGCTGTTACCTGTGGTAATGTATAGAAGTCAAACTATGGTCTGGAATAAGAGGTATAGATTCAAGGTACATTGTGTTCAAATGGATAATCTTAGGGGCGTGTTAGGTGTCAGAAAAACTGATAAAATGAGGAATGAGCGTATTAGGGAGTTGTGTGGTGTAAAGAAGGCGTAAGTGAGAGAATAAACGAGAGTACATTGATATGGTTTGGTCATATGGAAAGGATGCATGATAGTCGGTTGATTAAGCGGATGTATATGGGTGAGTGTGGAGAATCGACCGGCTGGGAGACCGAAGAAAAATTGGACTGAGTTGGTAAAGGAATGCCTGAAAGAGAGGAATGCGAGTTTGGCAGAGGCGATAAGAAAGGTGCTTAATATAAGTGAAAGGAGAGGTTTTGTGAGGGGGTATGGTTGTGGCCTTGCCCAGAGGATGATCCCTACACTGATGAGATGTCACAATGAGGGTCCGTCGCAGTCCCGTGGAACCCTAGGGTGAGTTTTTCTGACTGCGACGAGTTCTCACTTAAGGGTATAAATGGGACGGTAAAGGGGGGGAACTTTCTTTTCGACTTGCGTCATATTCTTCGACTACTTTTCTGATTTCGGTATATGCGACGCACCTCACCCCCAATCTGGGAAAAGAAGATGGATGATTATATATATATATATATATATATATATATATATATATATATATATATATATATGTGTGTATATATATATATATATATATATATATATATATATATATATATATATACTATATATATATATATATTTATATATATATATATATATATATATACCTATATATATATATATATATATATATATATATACTTTATATATATATATATACTATATATATATATAATATATATAGAAAAGTGTGTGTGCATAAAACAAACACAAGCAGAAATGGCAGACTAATATGATTAATTACAAACAAATATTAATCACTGCTGGGAATGCCTTCTGATCTTTTCCTTACACACGTTTTAATATTTAAAAAAGAAAGAAAATTCATATATCTTCCAACCTGACAACCCAATATCATGAATGGCTCTATCGTTTTTACAAAATTGCTTATGCTTTAAACGCAGATTAACAAAATTATTTATATGTATATATATATATATATATATATATATATATATATATATATATATATATATATATATATATATATATATATATATATATATATATGTTTTTTACTATATATATATAACATATATATATATATATATAAATATATATATATATATATATATATATATATATATATATATATATATATATATGCTCATGCTCTTTCTTGCTATATATAACTATATATATCTATATATATATATATATATTAACCACTCACGGACAGGGCCCTTTTCAAGGAGGGAACAGAAAATATGGCGTGGGGAACCAATCTAGGAATAAACCTAATGCAAATTTATCGGATGGGATCAGACAGGGGCTTAAAAGAGAGAAAGATTAAATACATCAGGAAAAGCAGATGATGGCAAGAGTTACATAGAAAAGAAGTGGTTGGAAAGGAAGAGGCACCACAATGAGTGAGTATAGGGTTTTCAATTCTTACGAAAATTTCATGCGAGAGAATGGTACCCCATGTGCTACTTGGAGGACGCAATGGTGGTGGAATGTGAGATGTCAGTTCCCTCGAGCACCTGCCTTTATAGCAGCTATAGAAAAGATATATAGGGTCCAAGAAGTTAGCCTTAAACTCAACCATATTCATAAGGACGTAACTGGTGTTCCTCATAATGTGACAACAGCACTCCAAACAAGATTGGATAAGTCCCTTATATAACTGGAGTAGCTGTACAGAGGAAAAAATTCCCTTCAGCCTGAACAGAACTCCCATCTTCTTTGAGACCACCTTAGCAACCGCTGTGATATGAAGTTTCCAAGACAATTTGTTGCTACTGTTCAGACCAAGAATGTTTATAATGTTCACAGGTGAGGCGTTAGAGCCGTCGAAAGAGATAGAAAAGTTGGGAACCGTTTTTGAGAGGAAGATGAGAAAAAGTTGAGTTTTCAAACAGCTGAATTTCACAAGGTTGCTATGACCCCGTCGGGAAATTCTATCCAAATCCGCATGAATAGAATTGGAAAGCTATAGACTAGAGGCAATTCTAGATACAAAAAAGGGAGCAGATTTGTGATGGGTGGCAGAATGGAATGTTGAGTCATCGGCGAAACAGAGTTAGAAGTGTAGCTGAGAAGATTGTTGTTGAAAAGTAAGAATAAAATTGGAGATAGAACTCTACAACCTTGAGGAACACCACAATTAACAGGAAAAAAGGATGAAGCCGTTCCATCAACGAGTACTGTTATGTTGCGATCCGAGAGAAAACTTGACAAGAGCAATCAAAGGAAAGGGGGAAACCCAAAAGAAGGGATCTTATTGATCAGTGACGTGTGCCATACTCGGTTGAAAGCTTTCGATATGTCAAGCGCTACCACACAAGATTCCCCATAATTCCTGAGGGCAGAAGACCATAATTCAGTGCAATAGAAAAGTATGTCACCAATTGACCTCGAGCGGAGAAAGTCATACTGATGATCTGAAAGAAGGGAATGAGACTCCAGATGATCCAGGAAATCAGAGGTAATGAGAGTTTCAAAGATTTTAGACAGAATACAAATGAGAGCTATAGAACGATATTTTAAAGGATCAGATCAGCTACCCTTTATCAGGATCAGCTGAATATATGCGTGCTTCCAGCATTGAGAAAAAGTATAAGTATTAAGGCATAGAGAGTAGATTTGAACAAATACAAGCGCAAGCTCAGAAACAGGCTCCCTCAGATCGCTGGGAGGAATGCCATCTGGTCCACTATCGTTTCTAACGTTCATAGATCTTAGGATCTCATACACCTAATCATGGGTGATCACATGTAGAGACATGGGACACCTGATAAGAGAAAGAATGTGAGGAGGAAAGCCAAAATCATTCAGGGTATAAAATTAGATGAATAAAAGAAGTCTGAAGAGATTGGCCTTTTCAGAAGAGTTAGCTACAGATCCATCAGAGAGAATAAAAGGAGGAAAGACAGATTTACAAAAGTTGTTAAGAGATATTTCTGGCAAGAATCCAAAAATATTTATCATTGGGAGAAAAAGGGAGGTTGGCATATTTTCTTTTATTAAAGAGGGCATAGTCTGTCGAATAAAATTCCTGCAATGATTCCAAGTTCCTCCATACCGATACGCTAAGCCTCTTTCCTGAATGGAACGAAAACAGACTCCATCGAACCTTGGATTTTAGAGAGAAAAAAATTTAGTTGAAGATGGAATGAACATGCTCATCCAATATTTTATATATATATATATATATATATATATATATATATATATAAATATAAAAAAAATATATATATATATATATATATATATATATATATATATATATATATATATATATATATATATATATATATATATATATATATATATATATATAGTGTTTATATATATATATATATATATATATATATATATATATATATATATATATATATATATATATATATGTTAAAAAAAAGTGTGTTTATATATATATATATATATATATATATATATATATATATATATATATATATATATATAAGGTCCCAAAAGTAAGTGTACTGACGTCGTATTTAATTATGTATTGATCTTACTGAAATTAAAAGCTACTCTTTTTGAAGTATGACCCTAGGAGCACAGCTGTTCCAAAGGTTTCTCTCCACTGTTCATAGCAGCAATGGAAGTCATTTTCCTGAAGTGCTTTAGTTCACGTGTTACAGTATTTTTGGTGTTTTTCCATCGTCCTAAAATGATGACCCCTTCAACTTCATTTTCAACTTAGGGAAGAGGTAGAAATCGCACGGAGCTAGATCTGGGCTGAATGTGGAAGTACTTGAATGTTTTTCTTCGCCAGAAATTCTATAATTGAGAGCGCAGTGTGAGATGGCGCGTTATCGTGGTGCAGCACCCAATCGTCTGCAATGCCTGTTCTGATTCGCTGAACTCGTTTCCAAGTCGTTCCAAGACATCTTTGCAAAAGACGTGATTAACTGTCTGTCCTGAAGGTACAAATTCCTTGTGCAAAATACCACGGTTGTCGAAAAATACAATAATCAGTGTTTTCACCTTAGACTTGCTCATACGTGCTTTCGACGGGAGCAGTGCCATTCCGCACTTTTGCCGTTTGGTTTCAGATTCGTACTCAAAAACCCATGATTCATCGCCTGTTATAACTTTAACCAAAAAATTGTGCTCCATTTCGAGTTTTTCAAGTAAATCTTGACAAATTTTGGCCCTGTTCGCTTCTGCTCCACAGACAAGTCTTTTGGCACTAGTTTTGCACTTTTGCATGTGCAAATGGTTCGTTTAAATTTTATGAACTGCATTTTTATCCAAACCAGTTTCTTCTGCAATCACTCGGACACTGAACCGGCCTCTCTCCATCACACCTCTAACAACTTCCACATTTCATTGTTTGTTGACGAGATTGGTCTTCACAACGATAAGTCGTTTTCAACATTTTCTCGGCCCTCTTGAAAGCTTTGCCAGACTTAAAAAGAAAAACCCATAGTTCTCGATAGAGTGGCATTCCCATAAGCTTCGTTTAAAGAAGCAAATGTCTTAGTGGCAGACTTGCTAGTTTCACACAGAATTTGATAGCGTACAGCTGTTCAATATTTAGATGTACTGCAAAAACGTAACGAGGTTAGAACACACGCTCATACACAAAAAGATGTAGTGCAAAAAACGTAACGAGGTTAGAACACACGCACATACATAAACAGATGTAGTGCAAGCTGACTTATAAATCTGGTTAAACTGGTATGAATATGTAGCCTAGGTAACTAGCCACCCACTCGTACATGTACGTCACGGCAGGAGGAGCCACATTACTCAGTTGTTCATGGGATATTCAGTAAACTTACTTTTGGGACAGAAGAGTATAGTAGTATATAATATATATATATATATATATATATATATATATATATATATATATATATATATATATATATATATATATATATATATATATATATATATATATATATAAATATAGTAGTATATATATATATATATATATATATATATATATATATATATATATATATATATATATATATATATATATATATATATATATATATATATATATATATATATTAGGATGCACCGACCGGCTCAAAAGTTCGCTTTACGAGTTCCGCCTTAAAGACATCTCCGGTTCGCCGGAGACCACTAGTTCTGGCTTCTCCGGCCGAGACCTATATTTTTAAAGGGTAATTTTGAAAATAAAATTAGTTATAATTCATTGAAAGTAATAATGAGACATTTAACGAAAAATTTATTTAGAAGAACTGGATTCATACAAAAGTGTAAAAATTATTTTAATATTTTTGTTGTGATAATATTGTCAACCACAACTAATATTATAACTAAGGCCAATACATACAATATGAGTATGCCTATATGAAAACATTTACTAAACTGGACTAATTATTTTGATAAACAACTTAAAAGGGTTTGATATCCAAAATGACAACCCCTAACAAAATACACTTTTGATAAATCTAGCTATAAAAATGGAATACAGAAATAGGTAAATGAAGTTGTTAAAAGAACTTCCTACATGCCATATCTGACCAAAAGACTAAAAATTATGATATATATCCTTTTGATCCATTTACTTTCTGAAAAAATTCTAAGTTCAAAATCAATATATCGATATTTAATCTTTAGTGGCAAGCTTCCGGAATTATGCCAGAAGCTTGCCACTTAACAATTTTCTTAAAAAACCTTAACTTAACTTAACTTCTCTGAACTTAGAAATTTTTGAAACTTAGAAAATTTTTTCAGAAATATATACGAATCAAAAAGTAAAGTTTTACCAAATTATGATATATCCTTAATCTTTAAATTAAAGAGCTTTAAAGTTTTAACAACTAACATTTGAAACTATATATATATATATAGAGTAGCATATATATATATATAGTATATATATATATAAGCAGTATATATATATATATCATATATATATATATATATATATATATATATATATATATATAAATATATATATATATATATATAGTATATATATATATATATATATATATATATATATATATATATATATATATATGTAAATATATATATATATATATATTCGTTCTTTCTTTCTTCACCTTCCTCTTTGCCCCAAGATTGGGGGTAAGGTGCTGTACAAGCATCGGAAAAGAAAAGCAGTAGGAGAACATGACAAACGTCGAAAAGAAAGCCCAGCCTCACCGCCCCCTCTGTACCATTAATTAGTGAGAGCTCGTCACAGACAGAAAATCCACCCTAGAGCATCATGGGACCGCGACGCACCCTCACTATGGTAAATCGTCAAGTGTAGGATTCATCCCCTGGCCCAGGTGGGCCACAACCATGCCCCCATACAAAACCCCGCCATTCTCTCCTATCATGCACCTTTATTCTCGCCTCTGCTGGGAAATCTGGGCATTTTCTCTCCTGCATTATCTGTTCACCGACTCCAACCACTTTCTTCGGTCTCCCAGCCGGTCGGTTCTCAAACACACTTCACCACTATACATCCGCTTAACCAACCGGCTTTCATTCATCCTTTCCACATGACCAAACCATCTCAACATACTTTCATTTATTCTCTCATTTACCCCTTTCTTCACACCACACCACTCTCTAATACGTTCATTCCTCTCTTTATCAATTCTTCTCACCTAGCACACCCCTAAGATTGTCCATCTGAACACATTGAACTTTAGATCTACTTCTTATTCCAGACCATAGTCTCACTACCATACAATAACACAGGTAAAAGCATACCCTCATGTAAGACCCTAGCACACTCAAGACTTCGTCCCTTTACATCCACCAGACTTAATTGCACCAGCAACCTTCCTGCCATTCACAACTTTCCTACTACACTCTGCATCATCCATTACCTTCTCATCTTCTCATCCAACACATACCCTAAATATTTAAACTCAGACACTTGTTCTAGCTGCTCTCCATCTAACTTCACATTGAGGAGTGTCCTCACTCACAACCATAACCTTACTCTATCCACGTTTACTTTCAAGCCCTCCTTTCACACCCTGCCAAATCTCTCTATCAACCCCTTTCAAACTCTTCAGATTCGCCACACAGAACCAAATCATCCGCATATACAGGTAGGGGCACCTCCACTCAACCCCATTCTCCACCATTCTAACACAATTTCCTGCCACCCCCATCTTTTCATAACCCTAATCCATAAGGGCCAAATTGAATAACCAAGGAGACAACATAACCCTGTCTGACTCTGCTATTAATCCTAAACCAATCACCATTGACACCATTTATTCTTACACACGCCACTATCGTCACAACATAAATTTTGACTCCATTCAAGCTTTTCCACCACCAATACCCATATATCACTAACACCTGCCATAACGCTTCCCTATTAACTCTCCTATCATACGCCTGTTGCAAATCCATAAAACCTAAATACACTTATTCTTCTTCTCCCTCATATTTTTCTCAATCATTTGTTTCACAAAGATTTGATCCACACATCCTCTACCACCCTAAACGCACCTTGTGTTCTTCACCAATCAGTCCTCAGTCACTCGACGCATTCTTTCGACCAAAAATACCAGCATATACCTTCCCTACAACACTCAATAAACTTATTCCCCTATAATTTCCCTACAGTCTTTTCCTTACCCTTATACAAGGGTACTATTACCGCTCTCCTCCAATTCCTTGGAACCATACCCTCCATAAACGCTTTATTACACAACTTCCAAATCCAATCAATCACCATCTCTTCTCCGCTCTTGATCATTTCACTAGTAATTTCATCTATACCTGCAGATTTTTACCATATTCTCTCTTCAACTTTTCACCCTACCCATTACCTCCCTCCTACTAATAACTATCCCTGTGTAATACCTATTCCTTCTAACTATCAAACCGCACACATTCACTTTAACACCCTCTGACATTGTTAATATTGTGCAGATTTTCGAAGTGTTCTTCCACACTCCTCACATCCATTTCATCAGTTGCAAAAGCACCATCCCTTTTCAAAGCAGACTCCCCTTATTCTCATTCTAACCTTTCGCGCTTCTTCCAGAAAAACTTGCTATTTCCTTGTATCTTCTCGTATCCTAATTATAACTGTTCATATTTATATATATATAATATATATATATATATATAGTAAGAAGAAGAGTAGTATATATATATATATATATATATATGTATATATGTATATATATATATATATATATATATATATATATATATATTTTATATAGTGTATATATGATCTCTTATTATTTTGTATATAGGTACAAAAATATTTTTTGAGAAAATTAATTTATATTGTTAAACACAAAGTCAGTGAAAGGAAAGTTAAATAGCTTTTTGCATTGCTATTTAGGTAACCATTCCCTAATATTTAAAATCAAATGCTCTTAAATTCTGATGGAGAAACATGAGCTGACGAATTTTAATTGAAGACCGTTCAGCGACGATTCCTTTGTATAAATATTTCCTGCTTGGCTAAACATTCTCTCTCTAAATACACTTGAAGGTGAGCAGAGAGATTTTCCTAGCTAATTCAGGCAAGATGCAATCAGGATAAAGAGCTTTTCTTTCTTTTCACCATAACAGTGAATCAACATCCGATTTTCGTTCATAAGTGGTGCTGCAAAAATATTTATCCACAGTAGTTTGAATATTTGCTAACTTATGCTATTTCCTTTCACTGCTAATTCTGATTGTTTACAATTTAACTTTTTCCGTTGTTCAGTCAGTTCCACTTCTTTATTGGAATGTAACATAAAAACCCTTCATTTTCTTCTCTGAAGATTTTTCTGCAACATACTCAAAGTTATTTCCAGAAAATTGAATGTGTTTTCTTCTCAATATCTGCAGTTCATTTAGTTTCTTCGTGCTGAGATCAATCATTTTGATCATCATTTTGTTCATTAGAATCTGAACTTAATGTAATATTTTCTTAAGCTTTTATAAAAAGTTTTACTTCCTCTTTGAGCATAAATTTTTTATTTTATTCTGATCAATAATACCAAAGGGAGCTAATTTGTATTGTGGATTTAGAACTGTTGGCAGTAAATAAAGTTTCTTCTCTTTAATGGTACCAAAAAGTTTAGTAACAGAATTTAAAAGTTCATCTTTCATAGTTTTTACACTGCTATCCTTCCAAGTTTTTACAAGGCTTTGCAATGCATTAACTGCAGGTATTACAAAAGATAAATCTACATCATCATCACTCCTTCGTAGGCAACTAATTATATTCTCCGATC
>JABUQX010114864.1:35000-40000 GCA_015478945.1 Trachelipus rathkii
AAAAAAAAAAATTATATATACATAAACAAATACATGCATAAATACACACGCATACACATATACAAAAACTTATACATACATCCTTACATACATACATACATACATACATACATACACATACATACATACATACACATAACATACATACATACATACATACATTGATACATACATACATGATAACATACATACATACATACATACATACATACATACATACATACATACATACATACATACATACATACTATACATACATAACATACATACATACATCATACATACATACATAAACAAAAAAAAAATACATCATACATACATACATACATTAAATGCTATTATTATTATCAAAATCATTATTAATATCATTATTAAAATGCTAAACACTATATTGCACTATTAATTACCACTAATTACTATATTTTATTACTAATATTAATATTATGCTACACACTATGTTTTAATATTAATATTATTAAGCTCTACACTATATTTCACTATATATTATTATTATTATTCACTATATTAAAAATGATTATTATTATTATTATTATTATTATTATTATTTATTATTATTTTTATTATTTATTATTATTATTAATATTATTAATATTATTATTATTATTATTATTATTATTATTATTATTATTATTATTATTATTATTATTATTATTATTATTATTATTATTATTATTATTATTATTATTATTATTATTCATCACCATTCGCGGAAAGATAAATGTGATAGAAGGGGTTTCCAGCCCTTTGCTACCAGTGGAAGAGAATTTGGAAAATTTACTTCATATGACTCGACGATAGACTTGGGAAACGCAGCTCCACGTTCCCCTAGTAGCCCTTTTCTCATCTATTATAAGATTATTTTTGTATTAATATAAATATGTAAACATAACCATGTAAATGAATTTTTAAATTTTGCAGCTCCTCGAACCCAGATTAAAAAAGAGAAATCAATTTAAATGTTTAAAATTTTACATTTTAAAATCCAAAATAGTATTTTTTTTCCTTTGAAATTTCTAGCTACCTTGAACCAAGAGCTTTCTTTCTCTCTCTCCTCTTAAAATATGTCAACCAAATCTTCAGTAGATTCTCAGATATCTTCAACAAATCTCCTCTGACTATCCTTCTTCTTTCCAAACTATCTCTCTTCTGGTCCTTCTGTATTCGCTTCCTCTTTGGTTTCCACTGCGTCCACCCTCGAAGACGGTCGAGTTATACTTCAAGGGTATAATACTGAAGGTAATGTTAAAAAGAGTGCTATTTTCTGGGATAATCTGAATGATGTTTTGAATGGGGTGAGAAGGAGCTTCAGATTGATTATGCTGGGTGACCTAAATGGATGGATAGGTCATCAAAAAGGGATGGTATAACAGGTTGCTTTGGGGTGTCGGGAGAAAATAAGAATGTTAGGAAGTTGATTGAATTCTGTGAGGAAAGAGGTATGTGTGCAAGTAATACTTTCTTTAAACACAAATGTATTCATAAGTATAATAGAGTTGGTGTAGGTAGAAATGGTATCGAAGTGAAAAGTATGATTGATTTTGTGTTGGTGAAGAAGGAGATGTTGAAGTGTGTGTTGTATGTTAAATCAGTGAGGGGGTTAGGAATGGAATTATCAATCATTATGTTGTTTTATGTAAAATTAAGTTAGTTGGGGCTTGGATGGAGAGGAAGGTGATAAGTAAGGAAGTGGGTAGAATTAAGATTGATATGTTAAGTGAATAAGGTAATAAGGATAAGTATTTAAGAGCGCTTGCAAGTAAATCATTTGAATATGCACAAGCTGAAACTGAGTAAATCTAGAGGCAAATGAAAGAAGCGGTTGTTGGTAGTGCAAAATAAGTATGTGGATGTGATAAAGTAGAAAGTAAGAATGTTAACAGTGAGTGGTGGAATGAGAGTTGGAATGGAAGCGTTAAAAGTAAAAAAAGCATATGGTTTGAATGTACTATAAAACCATAGATGAGATTTCAAAAGAAAGATGTTTGGAATTATTTAAGGAGGGAAAAAGAAATACTAAAAGATGCATACGCAGGAGGAAAAAAGAGGAAAATGAACTGATTTACAGGAGGATGAATGAGGACTTACAAGGGAAATAAGAGGGGGGGGGGAGCTCGTAAGAATAAGGGGAATCTGCTTACAATAATGAATAGGGATGGTGATTTTTTGTAACTGATGAAATGGATGTGAGGGGAGTGTGGAAAGAACACTTCGAAAATCTGCATAACATGGACGGTAAGTAATGAAGAGGTGATAATGAATGTGTGTGGGTTTGATAGTGCAAGAAGAAATAGGTATTTTGGGGATGAGGTCATTAGGTAAGGGAGGAGGTAATGGGCAGAGTGAAAAAGTTGAAAGAATGGTAAACTCTGCAGGTATGGATTAATTACTGCGAAATGATTAGAACGGAGCGAAATGGGGGATTAATTGGATTTGGAAAGTTGTGTTAACAAATGCGTTCTATGGAGGGTACAGTTCATTAGGGGATTGTAGGTGAGGCAGTTTATAGTTTCGCTTATATAAGGATAAGGGGGATATGGGTACTGTAAGGATTATAGGGGAATTAGTTATTGATGTTTTATTAGGGAAGATATACTGCCGGTTTTTTTGGTACGAAAGAAGTGCATCGGTAACTGAAGGACTGATTGGTGAAGAACAAGGTACGTTTAGAAGTGATAGAATGTGTGGATCATATCTTTACATTGAAACAAATGATTGAGAAAATGAGGAGAAGAAAGAAATAAATTGTATTTAGCGTTTATGGGTTTGGCAACAGGCTATGATAAATTAATAGGGAACTCTTTACATGGAAAAGGTGTTAGTAATATAATGTGTTTGGTGGTAGGCCTTTTGATAAATCAAAGTGTGTTATGACGATAGTGAAGCATGTGTAAGAATAAAGGGAAGCTGAAAGTTAATTGTTTTAATATTTAGTAGTGGGGTGAGGCAGGAATGTGTAATGTCTGCATTGGTTGGATGGTGTTTAAGATGGTGTTAGAGGATGGTGGTTTAGAATGATTGGAAATGGAAGAGAGTGGACGTGTTGCCCTACCTATTATATGCAAATGATTTGGTTTTGTGTGTGTGTGGCGAATCTGAAGAGTTTGAAAGGATTGGTAGAGAGATTTGGCAGGGTGGTGTAAAAGGAGGGGTTTGAAAAGTAAACGTGGATAAGAGTAAGGTTATGATCTTGTGAGTTTAAATGGGCGTATCACGCGATATGATAACGCCGGATGGACAGAAATTCGGAACTTTAAAGAAGTTTACAACGGCCCTTTTCATAACATTTTCCCCTTGATTATGAAGAAAAATGGCATATGCTCTTTTACACACTCAATCATTCCCCTCTTCTTTCCGGGGTGTTCGTAGGTTGCGCTTCGAGCATTTTGGAGTTCCAATGCCACGTTCCCTTTGAAGGGGGGTATTTATTGATGGTTGAGTAAAACAAATGTTATTCTACGACTATAGTATGAGTAGTCTTCTATCAAACAATTCACAAGGGTTGATTATCACGATGGAAACGGAGTATTCAGTATTAATTGCTATGTCATCATTTGTGAATTTTAAGAACGTCCTACAAAACGCGACTATGACTTCAATAATATAACTAGTCTTTTTCAATAAACCTTTTCCCGCCTTCTTTTCAGTGGGAGCTTAAATGTAGACGATTTTTTTCAGAATCTCGACCCAATTGTTTTATTTTATTATTATTATTGTTGCTGTTAGTTCAACACACTATAGTTTTCAAGCCCCCTTGTTTCAGAATGAGGGAGAGAGCAATCAAAAATTTGTTGATGTTAAAACTAGCATTCTCTCAAGTCCTACGAAGCTTGAGAGTGAAGTCATCGCCTTATTCCAAGATTGCAACATCTTAAACAACCAGAGACCCTGAAGCACGCCCTTTCCTCATGGCCACAGCAGCTTGTCAACCTCGCCTTGCGTTGCATTCTTGCTCAAAGCAGTGTATCTTGTTTTTAGTGCATGTGTGTTTTTTTTCTCTGTCTCTTCAATCTTACTTGAAGCAGAGCATTAATAACATTTTTTAACTTTTTATTAATTAATCTGCATTTGTGTTTTATCTAATTGCATGTTAATTGGTTGTGATCTATAATCATGCTTGCTTACAGTAAGAATCATAGAGTGAGCAGAAATCAAGTAAGTGCTTTAATCTCATGTTTTTTTCACACGAGTTTAACTAATTGTATTGTGAAGATACATGCACATCTCCTACTGTCAATATTAGAGTAGTTTTGGATGAAACTTGAATCTCTTCAGTCTCATCTATTGGAGATACATCAGACACACTCTTTCCTGTCTTATTTCTCCTAAGCTTACTGTAACCCCTCATTTCTTCTAAAGGAATCTCAGAAATTTTCTTTATATTTTTTGAGAGGGTTCCTCTGCTTTGTAAGTGGATTTGGTACACTTATGTGCGTGTATGTTTCGTGTACGTCTGTATGTTTATCAAGGATTCCTATTATAAGGTGGGAGGCGAAGGTTGCCTTCATACCTCACATTACAAATTATATTAGTTAATTATCATATCATGTGGTAACAACGGCATATTATTTTTATTATTGGGTGCCTCTGTGTATTCTGTTTTCGAAAAGGACGTACTCGTATAAAGGACTGAATACAAAGGCGCAGAAGTTTGGGTAACTCCTCTTTTTCTGCGTACATAACAAAAAGGGGGATTAGGAATTAGAGAGAGAGGAAAGGGATTTGCATATTCCCCCCTTTAGTTGCTCGCTCAATATGATTCCCCCCATTCTATCGCAGGAATAAAGGAATTTTCCATATATATGTATATATATATATATATATTATATATATAAATATATATATATATAATATATATATATATATAAATATATATATATTATATATATATTAATATATAATATATATAATATAATATATATATTATGTATATAATATATATATAATATATATTATATATAATATATATATATTATATAATA
>JABUQX010114865.1:0-22500 GCA_015478945.1 Trachelipus rathkii
ACATATATGTAGAATGAAACCAAAATTAAATTCCTTAAGTTTTAGGTAAATTGATTTAAAAATAATAGTAAAATGAACAATCCAAAACACAACTCGATCTTTATTTAATATATTAATTTCTAATGGAACAATCTCTCTTATTATCAAAATTCCTTCAATCTATGGTTTTATAAAAGAATAGTTACTATAAATAGAATATCTATAATTTTATAAAACAACCATAAAAATTTAACCAAATCTGGTATTGTTAAAGGTCAGCTTTTTATATACTTTTTTAAAATTTAACAATGTTGTAATATTCTCATGCGAATGTAAACAGAACCCTATTCTTGTACGTATAAATGTGTTAGCTGAGTAAGGTTTCCAGTAATTACGTACATCAATACTTTTAACACTCTCGCAATATGAGAAAGCAACATCTATTCTATTAATACCCCTCTCGCCTTCGTTTCTAATGGATATTTCACTATGACTCGATGTATCAGATATCACATACTCAGCCTTTACCCATTCTTCCACGGTATCAATAATACGGAGGAATTCTTCAACAGAAATGAACAAAGGTGTATCATGTACACCTATCGTAGGAATACAGGCAATGTAACGATCACCATTAGGTTTACGAATAAATATAAAAGATACAGCTTCGGGAATAACAAAGGTCCTCGTAAATATGTCGTTAACAAGTTTGGGTGTGAAGAGAAGCCATGATGTCAGCTCAGTTGGAAATATCGGTACTGAAGAAGTTTGTGATATAAAATAATCTCAAATCTATAATAAAATATTTTCAACCGAATCATAAGAAGTAACACGATTACAACATAACACCTCCTTAGACTCAGAAAGTCCATATCAATCAGCCTTCATCGGACAGAAGACAAACATGTTTACAGAAGGATTAGCATATACAAACTAAACTGATAAATATATGAATACAAAGGAGGTCTATATCATAAATTAGACAATGTGAAAATGATCTTTGAACAAGAAAAAAAACAAAAAAAAAACACGATATAAAACTGAAACAAACAAATAATAATAATAATAATAATAATAATAATAATAATCCGTGAATATATATTATAGATATATATATAATATATAATATACTATATATATATATATAATATATATATATATACTATATATAATTTATATATTATATATATATTATATATAGTAATATATATATTTATATATATATATATATATAATATATATATAATAGTATATATATTATATATATTATAATATAGATATATATATATATTCTAGATACGAATAAATTATGGAATTAGAATATGGCAGAAGACGCGAAGATACAGGACTATTTAACCCTACAATATATGGTTTCTATATTAGAGGCACATCCAGATAAAATATATGAGTCGAGTTCGAGAGAAAATGTTAACAGTTCCGTAAAACAGAAATGTTAACCGATTATGTTACTGCAGCCCATTATATTTTATACGAGGCATATTATACATTTAAAAAACTGTTACCTAAAGATTCGAAAAATATAATTAATCAGTTCTTAGCTTCGATAGATGTTCATAACTTTATTCGTCAACTTGAAAAATCCATTTACGTGAATGATCCTGACCCAAAACATATGGTAGTATCAGGGAGAGAACTTGCCTCGTATGTACTCTGGGACGGAGTTGAGGAATTGAAAAAGTATATTAGATCTAATAACGAAGATAATGGCATTTGTGTAAGGACTTGGACCGATTAAATCTTAATGAGGTCTCGTAAGCCAGCATTCATGTAAGCAACATTACAAATATCATATCATATATATATCAATATATATATATATATATATATACTATATATAGTATATATATATATATATATATATTATATATAATTATATAATATATATATATATATTATATATATATATATAATATATATAATATATATATATTTCTCGGATTATTATTAATTATTTATTATTATTATCTATTATTATCTATTATTATTATTTATTATTATTATTATTATTATTATTTGTTTGTTTTAGTTTTAATATCGTGTTTTTTTTTGTTGTTTTTTTTGTCAAAGATCATTTTTCTACATTGTTAATTTATGAATATAGACCTCCTTTGTATACATATTTTATCAGTTTAGTTTGTATATGCCTAATCCTTCTGTAAACATGTTTGTCTCTGTCGATGTAAGGCGTGATTATATGGACTTTCTGAGTTGCTAAGGAGGTTATGTTGTAATCTTGTTTACTTTCTTATGATTGGTTGAAATATATTATCTATAGATTTGAGATTGTTTTATATACAAAGTTTCTTCAATACGATATTTCCAACTGAGCTAACACAATGCGCTTCTCTTCACAACTCCCCAAACTATGTTAACGCACATATTTACGAGACCTTTGTTATTCCCAGAAGCTGTATCTTTTATATTTATTCGAAACCTATGGTGATCGTTACACTTGCCTGTATCCTACGGTAGCGCTGTAATGATACACCTTTGTTCATTCTGTTGAACGAAATTCCTCCGTATTATTGATACCGTGGAAGAATGGGTAAAGGCTGAGTATGTGATATCTGATACATCGAGTCATAGTGAAATATCCATTAGAAACGAAGGCGAGAAGGGTATTAATAGAATAGATGTTGTTTTCTCATATTGCGATAGTGTTAAAAGTATTGATGTACGTAATTACTGGAAACCTTACTAAGCTAACACATTCATACGTACAAGAATAGGGTTCTGTTTACATTCGCCATGAGAATATTACAACATTGTTAAAAAATAAAAGAAGAAATATTAATGCATCTTGACAATGTCGACATACTTGACGAATTAATACATCTGGCCTATGGTTTGTTTTATAAAATTTAAACTGAAGTATGGGGAAAACCTTATAATAGAATGTATAGCAGCTTGCTGATGACAACTAATGTTGATACCTTTACTTTCTTTGCATGAGAAATGCAATCTATAGAGCCTGAATATGCTGAAAAATGGGTTGGTGCATCTCGAGAGATATTTATTCCTATGTTATTTCAAAAGGAATAGGAGCTTTGGAGACTCATATAGAGAATGCACAGTTTTCAACTTCATCCCATGGTATTTTATGTAATTTTAATATATATATAGTATATATAATATATAATATATAACTATATATATAATATATATATATAATATATACTACATATATATATATAGTTATATATATAATATATCATATATATATATATACTATATATATAATATATTATATATAATATTTAGAAAACTTGTGTTCTGTAATATTTTAAAAATATCTGTATGTAAACAACATTGTATATTCGTTAATATATATATATATATATATATATATAAATATATTAGTATATATATACTATATATATATATATATATTATATATATATATATATAATATATATTATTATATATAATATATATAGTATATATATATATATATATATATATAATTATATATATATATATATATATATATATATTATATACATATAGGAATATATATATATATATAACATATAATATATATATTATATATATATATATATATATATATATATATATTTATATTATATTATATATATATATATATATAATAATATATATAATATATATATATATTATTATATATATATATATATATATTATATAAATATATCATATATTTAAAAAAAACTTGTGTTGTTTCCTGTAATCTAATTTAAAAATACCTTTATGTAAACAACATTGTATATCTCGTTATATATATATAGTAATATATATATATATATATATATATATATATATTATATTATATATATATATAATATATATATATATATATATTATATATATATATATATATATATATATATATATATATATATATATATATATATATATAGTAATACTATTCTTTATATTTTAAATAATGCACTTTTTCAGTAAAATTATTTTTTTAAAAATCTTGTTTTAACTCACCCTTACTATGTATTATTATGTTATGTTTAAGTTTGCAAAAGAAAAAAATGAGGGATATATATATATATATATATATAATATATATTTATTATATATATATAATATATTATATAAAATATATATATATATATAATTATATATATATATATATAATTATAGTATATATATATATATATACTATATATATTATTATATATTATATATGATGATATATATATATTTTTACATAATAAGCTATGTAAAGCAGTAAAACAGTAAAACACGAGGGGGTGAGGGTGGGTGGGGGACCCCTTGGGGCTGTTTGCTGTAGTGTTTTACTGCTTTATTGCTTTATGGTCCCTAAAACCATGTTTTTCGTGGAAATTTTAACAACTTTTTCTAGAAACAATGTTTTTTAAAAACTGTTTTTCAAAAATAAAATGTATTTTCATCAAAAGAAATGTTTTTCATCAAAGCAGAAAATGGTTTTTCATCAAAAGAAAACTGTTTTTTTTGAAAAAATAAGAAATGATTTTCGAAAAAAAAAATGTTTTTGAAAAACAAAAATGTTTTTCAAAAAAACATTTGTATTTAACACATGAAAAATATAAATCTTATCCTTCAACATGAAAATTTAACTTTAACTTTAACTTTATCTATAACTTTAACTTTAACTTTAACTTTAACTTTAAAATGTAAGACTGTGTGATACCGACATTTAACACTAACACATCTTATCTTCTTTCTCACTTTCTTCTTTCTCCTTCCTCCTCCTTCTTTCTTCTTTCTTCTTTTTCTTCTTCTTCTCTTCTTTCCTTTCTTCTTCTCTTACTCCTCCTTCTTTTTTTCCAGTAACAAAGATGAGTCATCAAAACTGAGACATCAAAGCTGAGGCATCAAAGTTGAGGCATCAAAGCTGAGGTATCAAAGTTGAGGCATCAAAATATCGAATGTGTGTGTGTGTGTGTGTGTGTGTGTGTGTGTGTGTAGGTATAGGTGTGAGGTTAGGACAGTTACATACAGGAACTCAAGTTAGGGCAGATACCTACATGACCTCATGTCAGGACAGTTCCCTACAACAGATACTGCGTCAAGGTACCCTACATGTGCTCGACTGTTCACTTAATCCCTTCACGAACTTTTATGAAGGTCAATTTCAAGGCTGATACGGTATGCCAAGGCAGAAATATCAAAGTCAAGACCGAATATCACGAGGCCAAAACATCAAAAAGGGGGCTAAGCTACCTAAAGGGGGGTCAAAGGGGAGCCACGTACGAGGCGCACCCCTTCTCCGTAGGGGTGCCAAAAAGCGGGTATATATATATATATATATATATATATATATATATATATATATATATATATATATATATATATATATATATATATATATATATATATATATATATATATATATACTATATAAATATATATATAAAATATATATATATATTATATTATATATAATATATATATATATATATACCACAATTGACCCGTGGAAGACCATAGTTCGGCCTGCGGTTTCTAGCCTGGGGTCGAAAGGGGATGTTCAGAAAAGTAGCTGGGTGCCAGAAAAGCGAACGGCAAAGCGAAAAAGACGATGTGACGCTGTGCGGTGCGGTGCGGTGCCAGAGCCTTCAGGTTTGGTCCAATCGCGTCGTTGACCGCCCGGAAAACGCTTCAACGGACCCGAAAACCAAATTGACCCATAAACGTCTTAATACGTTCAAAATTCGGATGTTAGCAAAATGTGGCAAAATGTGCAAAATTTTGTTTGGTAACAGTTGCAACATTGCATCAACATTGCAATGTTCATTGCAATTCGTCATCTACGAAAGCGCCATGTTGGTGGCGTCTAAAGCGTAACGGTTGAATCGCTGCACTCGGTAATAGTGGCAATCGACTCGGCATACCTCAAAACATACTAGGCAACACCGAGCTCGGCTTCATAGCTCAAGAAACAAAAATGTTAGCACAGCTGCATTAGAAAAGGGGGGTAGGGTATATCTATACTACTCTTTTAGGAATGAATCGATTCCGTCGTAAACCACAGAAATCGATTCAAGCAGGGTCGATTATGTACTAATCGATACAAATATCGGATGGTTACATACGATATATCGTGCTAGAAGGGTTTAGAAAGGGGGGTGGGAATAATTCGTAGAAGGAACCATCAGATCAGCTTCTAATATACACCAATCGATTCCCCGTACCTTATAACATACCAATAGACACCATTATTAACCGTATTCTATGACGTAGGATATGTCAGGCTAGAAAAGGCTAGAAAAGGGGGGTAGGGTAATACTCGTAGAAGGAAGCATCCTAGCACCTTCTAATATACACTAATTCGATTCCCCGTACCGAATAACCTTAGGGTTAGGCACTAATAACCGGTGTAATTCTACAATATAAGGTCGGCACGTGGCTAGAAGCTAGAATATATAGCCTATAGAATATAGAATATAGAATATATAGAATATAGAATATAGAAGCAAGGAACCTTTTCTCGGTTGGCGGTACCCTTTGAAGTGACGAAGCAGCTGACCTTTGCGGTCACTTTGCGGTTTGCGGTTAGATAAAAAGGTCCACTTTTATGACCTTTGCGGTTTGCGGTTAGATAACTTGGGTTCGTAATGTGATGTATACTACTATATATATATATATATATATATATATATATATATATATTGTATATCAATATATATACAATTTATATATATATATATACTATATATAATATATATATATAATGTAGTATATTATATATAAGTATATATATAATATATATATACATATATATATTTATATATATATATATTATATATATATATAATATTATATATATTTATAATTATATTATTATATATATAATATATATATATATATATATATAATAGATTATATATATATACTACTATATAATATATAATATATATATATTATATATATATATGTTTTAGCTTATATCTGTATTCAATATGAAGGCAAAGGCGAAGGTTGATAAGTATTACTTCAACCTGAGAGAACCAAATAGTTTTGGGGGATTCACTAGGTTCGCTGGAAAGTTTCCAAACACTGAGAAAAAAGAGTTGAAAGAGATGAATTAGAGGGTGAAGAAGCTTTACTTACATTAAACCTGTCCTTCAAAAATTCCCTACCGGACAACCATAGCCATCAATCGATAACTGTTTCTTGCAGTTTAGGATTTAATACTGCAATGATTAAATACAGTTCTTTATGACAGGGTTTCAAATACATACTTTTTAATATTGACGTGTACTCTAGATACTTATGGCTATAAAAGTTTTAAAAGATAAAAAATTATCAGGATATACAGTGCGGTTGCAGCGAGAGAAAATTATAAGGATTGATGATTAGGAGATACCAGACAACTGATTTGCACGAATGAGGGTGGCAAATTTCTGTAGAGGGAGATTTTCAGAAATTATTACTGAAAACGATATAAGGATATTTTTAACATTATTTCCGTAAAAATCAAAGCTCGCTAATTGTAGAAAGAGCTGCAGGCAGATCAAGAACGAATGCACAGATACTTTACTAAGATGAACACTTTTAAGTATTATATTGACATACTCGATGACCTAGCTTATTCTTACAACAGATCTTTTCATAGACTATAAAGACAACTCCTGTTAGAAATGCTGAAGACACCATCGGTGATCCAGCAAAACCCGAGAGGTGTAAAAATTAAAGATAAATCCGGTATAACGTGAATGAGTATGTAAGAGTATCTAGATCTGATGACAGGTTTAGACCAAGAGGATATGAAGCAGGGTTGGTCTAGAGAGGGTTTTTAAGGGTAGTAGTATAAGGAATTTCCCATTGCAGGGTTTTGATAATTATATTATCTCAAAGAATTAGATGGAGAATCCATAAAAAGGAGGATTTTTATACAAACAAGAAATAGAGAAAATTACGATTAACCCTGAGAGTAAATATGTATAAGCTAAGGAAGATATTTGTGCATAACGTGAAAGGCGAAATTACCAAAGTGGTGGGTAAATAATAACTGACAGACCAAGTTTACTCATATATACTTTAGATTCACGAAACACTTAATCTATTAGTCATCGTAATCATGGAGAGTGTAGATCGTTTCTATTTAACTCTGCGATATTCAACATCTTTGGATCTACATCCTGATAATAAAGTCTCAGATTTTACAACCGAGGTTAATGATCTATTCAACTTAACAGAGATCTCAATAGGTAGGAACTGTGCCGAAAATGATTTTAGACGCAAATATTGAAAAATCTCCTCAGACACGTCATTGGATAATGGTGTACAGAGCTGCATGTAAAGTAAAGTAATTAAGAAAATTAAAAAAACATCCGATTAAAAGTGTAATCAAAAATGTTTACTAAATATTTCCTATGAAAAATTATGGTTATAACGGGTATACGCTCATCCGTGACATCCACAGTTATTTAAACACCCAGTTTGCTGTAAGTAAGATATGTAAGGATTTAATAATTATTAATAACCACCCAGGGGAAGACAGGGTATTAATCACTTTAAGATTGACAACAGGAATGAATTTGAGAGACCCTGAAGTGTTTATCCTTAAACGTTCAGATTGGTTTCGTATATGTGTGCAAGAACAGGAAGCTGTAGTAGAACATTCTACTGTTCTAAATAGACATAGTGGAATTAATGAACCTTCACCAACTCTGAACAATAGTCTTAATGACTCAGACTTATCTCTCAATTATATATGCATTCCTTCGGAGATGTTACAAGATCAAGGGATGGCTTACGTTTTAATTACAGAATATAGTTGACCACAGTATGTAGGGAATACTAAGGCTTCCCTGCTAAGAGTAGTACATTCATTTTCCTAAAAAGGGAAAAGTTATATCTTTTCCTAATGTTCATATACTTACCTCTCAGTTGCTCCACATTTCGGCGTGTGCGATTGCTATAACGCGACGTCGAAGGTAAGACCGACCCATTCCACCGACGGGACACTATTATGTAAAGTTCATATTAAAAAGAAGCAAACACTTTAACTATAATATGATGGACTATTTTTTTAACAGAGTAGAAAATCTTCCATATATGCTGTTAGAAAACCTTCTAGAAATAAGGATAAGTGTAAGATTATATATAAGTGATGTAGTTAGTTATATTTATTCATTCATTAACTTACTCTCACAGTGTAAAGATAGTGCCTGGCAGTAGCTCCGTTAATAATGTATAACGATAGGATATTCGTTGGAACAAAATTACAAAGAGGATATGGACTGGGTGGATTTTTCTCTAAATTATGGAGAAGCGCAATGCCTCTATTTAAAGAAGAGTGAATATATATGGTAAAAAAGCTATACTCGAACAGAGCATACGTTACAGGATATAGCCGCAGGAGCTAACCCTCGCGAGTCCCTAAAAAGGCAAATTACAGATGTTTCGATGAGATATTGGATGATGTACAAACGAAAAATAGACGCAAAGATGACTGTGCCAGGCAAAGACGTAATGAACATGTGCGCTAGAAAAGCTTTAAGACTAAAAGAACCTCTAAAGAAAAAATGCAATGATGTATTGCTATTGATAATTACCTAACTGGCATCTTTTACATAAACAGCATCATACTGCGATAGCATATAAGAAAAGCTAAATCGCCGCTCCGTTCATTATACAATCAGCACCCACACATACAAGATGCATTTCCTGCATCCTTCTAGTCCAGACTGCTGTAAGAAGTGAAACTGATCTTCTCAATGAACCCCCACCAGGTTAGAGCAAGTGAAACCAATTTCCATCAGCATCAAACCCATAACTCAATTACCAACACCGATGTCCCCCTCGAGTTCAAGTTACCAGGTACGTCGGATCAGTTCTGACCCGCTCTAATGTCGTTTTTTTTATGATTGAAAAGAATGACGAAACCAGATGTACAGGACCTTCCATCATCTGACGATCACATAGTATATTCAAGGAATCCAATTTCCTGTATACTTGTTTTAAATCAAGCATTTAAGTGTATCTCAATGAAACTTCATTAGGTGCATCAGCTGCAATTTATAGTTATATAAGTTATATAGAACATTTATTAAATTATTCGGACGATGCTAAACAGTCTCATCTCCAGTCTTGCGGTTTTTATAGTTTCAAAGACGAGGCGGCACATATAGATAAAGCGGGTAAAGCCACAAGGAACACATATGAATTTTACGGACGCTTAAACGGTGACATCATCTCTCAAGAAAGACTTATTCTACCAGCTGTAGATACTAGAATTCGATTAACCCGTTCAAATCCTAAATTCGCTCTTAAAATAAAAAGTAAACCTACTGCAACGGATGTATGTCCTGAACCTGTTTACAAGTTGTTAGAAGCCTATCTCTATGTTAGAAAAGTGAAATTACAACCCCAGAGACATTTGGAAATCGAAAAATCTCTTTTGAACACTAAGAGCAAAGTATCCTATCAAACGAGTGGAAACAAAGTTGTTTAACTTTACACAAGGATTATCGAGTATCGATATCCCAAACATTGTAAACGGTTATCTACCTCAGAAAGTAAAAATAGGCATTGTTGAACATGAAGCATACTCAGGGAATTATAAAAAGTCACCCTATAAATTCGCCCCTTTTGGAATTAGAGGTATCAGTCTACATGTAAACGGTCAACCTTACGGTCGGGACTATGAAATGTTGTGCAATGGATCGCAATCTCTATGTTCACGACCTTTTTACGAACTAATAGCTAATACTGTTTCATGCAATAACAGCGGGACAGGGATAGATCTTGAAGAATACGCTAAGAATAGTAGTTTATATGTTTACGATCTCACCGCAGACCTTTCAGCTTGTAACGCTAATCATTTAAGCACCCTATAGGGCTAAGTCTCTCCTTTAGTGGAAGTCTATTATCACCCATTCACTGTCCTGTATATCTGGAATATCCTCAGCTCATTGAAATTGACAGAGTAGTACGCAACGTGATTTTGAATTATTAAAGATGAATGAAGAAGAATAAAAACTGTGTTTAAAACAACGAACCTCGATTATAGGACGTCTTCGCTATTAATGGAAGTAGGATCTGTAACTAGAGAATTAATACTGGTTTCGTGTTCAACACTTCACATCGCCACATTACAACAGGAGGACATTTGATTTCTGTATATAGAAATAAAAATGACATTGTTCATCTGATTGATTCTTTGGATTTAAAATTTATTTTGAGTAATCAATATATCATTTCATTTTTTAAATATAATAATGTAAATTATATAAAAACTTTGTCTCGTGCTGTTCAAACCATCATACTCTAATTTATGTGGAGTTTATTGTATTTATTTCATTATATGTTTTTTAAAAAATATATGTTTTAATGAATTTGTCAATATATTTGATGCTAAAAAATTTTATGTCATGGCTATTATAGTTTCAAAACTATGTATAAAACCTTGAAATCCCAATAACCTCATTTTACTATGCGTTCGAACACAAACACACACACACATATATATATATATATAATATATATATATATATATATATATTATATATATATATATATCATATATATATATATCTATATATTATATAGTATATATCATATTATTATATATATATATATATATATATATATATATATACTATATATATATACGCTTGTAAAACGCTTTTTATGGTACAAATAATATCCTCCAAATGTTCCCCCTATTTCGTAACACCCTATATATATATATATGTAATATAATATATATATATATATATATATTAATATATATATATAATATATATATTATATATATATTATAGCTATATATATATGTATATAGTATACTATTTATATATATATATATATATATATATATATATATATTATACTATATATTATATATAATATTGATATATATAGTATATATATATTATATATATATATATATATCTATTAAAAAATATAAATAATATAAAAATTATAATTATATATTATATATATAGTATATATATATTATATATATATACTATATATATAATATATAATTATATATATTATATATATATATGAGTGTATGTTTAAATATATTAAATAAATATTCCAAATTTAATGAAGTTATTTTTCAACCAAAACTGTGAGTTTCGGATAGGACTTGAAACAGTAAAGCCCCACAGTAAGACAATAAAACCGTAAAGACAAAGCGCATAGCCGGAGTGAGGGAGAGTTCTCTCTGGGGCTATTTGCGCTTACTGCATTAATTGAGCTATAGCTTTAGGGTCGAAAAAAACATGTTTTTATTACACAAATTTTAACAGTGAACAACGGTTTTGTATAAATAAAAATTAAGAAAGTTTAAGTATAAAATAAAATGGCTGTCTCATAGTGCAGAAAACGGATTACTTGAAAAGAAAATACAAAGTGGTGTAAACACTTTATTAAAAAAAGTGTACATTAACGTCACAACTACGAAATATTTTTAGAGTTCGCGCAGTAATATTGCACTTGCGGCGCCCGCGTCATTTCCGGGTCGGGGGGCTCGCCTGAGGGCGCGGGGCACCCTCGCGTTCGGTCTTGCCATCCTGCGATCGTTTATAGAGTTGAAACCGTGATTCAGCCTAACTGCGTCTTTCCAACCGTTTTCTCTTTTTTTCAGTTAGAAGCCCTCCACAGATGAGTGGGTTCTCAGACTCCACTGAGAGTTTTAGGAACCTCAAAAATGAGATCTATGTTATTAAAACCTAGTGATGGGACGATTAATCATCATCGTCATTGGCAAAATCGGCATATTTTTTTCAATTGTCATCGTCATCGTCATCGTCAATTTTAGCCGATTATTTTACCGATTAATTGAACAAATATTAAGAATTTTGGATAATATTAAAACTCAATAAATATATATATATATATATTATGTATATTAATTATATTATATATATATTATGTATATATATATATATATTATATATATATATATAATATATATATATCTATATATATATATTATATAATATATATATATATATATATAATATAATATATACCAAATTTGACTATTCTATTGGACTGTTCCAGTGCCTAATGGTTCGCCTTTTTGTTCTGCGTTCATATCCACACTCACCCTCCAGACAACATCTTAGAGACCCATCTTTTTTCCACATATCATTACACATTTATATCCACACCCTTTTTCTAGACAACATCTTACAGACATCCTATCCCTTATATCCCTATGTGTGAGGGAGAAAAAATTGCCGACATCGTATGTCCTGCGTGTCATGAAGGCAACTAGGTGATGGTGGTAGTTGGGTTTGCTGCCTACTACCACTTATCTTTTGCAAGGGATGTATAATGGAACGGCTCAGAGAAGGTCGTGAACGCCCGTAAGCGGCTTCCTATCTTTTCCGGCCGAAAATGTATGAATCGGTATTGATACATGGAATGTCAGAGGAATAAATGTTGAAAAGAAGAGGAGAGGAGGTGATGGATGTATTTGAAGGGCAAATTTGATTTGCTAGTGTGACGAAACAAAGATGGAAGGAAACGTTGAAAATGAGTGGTGTGGTGTGAAATGTGTCTGTGTTGGTGTGGAAAGGAATGAGAGGGGGATAGAAAGATTGCAAAATTCTGATGTGACTTGGGGTAGAGAGCTATGGTAGATTTGTGTGTGTGAGTGCTAGAATTCTAAAGGTAAATTTAAGTTTGAATAGGTTAAAGTATGTGTGGTTGCGACATGTGGTCCATCTGAGGGTAATGTTGAAGAAGTGCGATTTTCTTGGGATAATCTGAATGATGTTTTTTGGATGGGGTGAGTAGGGATTAGTTTATTTGTCACATATCTGCCCACCTAAGGATTTTTACAGCTGTCACCACCACTCACAGTGAGAGCCCTTTTCAGGAGGGGGGTGTACTAAGCTCAAAGTTCACCCCTCTAGCCCAAATATGCAGAATGGCCAGCCGACGCAAGGCTTTAAATACCGCCAGATTGAGTTCAGCAGAACGCAAAGAACATCGAGAATTCCACAGAACAAAGGTGGCGGGAAAGAATGAGCACCACAGCGAACTAGCCTGGCATTACCAAGATCAACACAAAACTTGTGCCCAGATACAGCACTCCTTGTGCTACGAGGGTGTCGTAAAGGTGGTGGTACGCAAATGATAAGTTCTCTCGAGCACTTGCAGCCTGGTGTGCCTATATACATAGAGATAAAGAACCAACAGAACAGTTTATAATCCTTTTGCTTTTTGATCTGACCTAATCCAAAAGCCGGGTGAAACAGAGCCAACAACCCCAGATAATGAGAGCATAACCCATACAAGGGGAGAGATGCTTGGTTGACATGTGCAAGAGTGAGAAGAGAAAAAAAAGTCTAGAAGTGAAAAGATAACTCCGAGTTCCTTTGGTCCGCCTAGCACCGTTTGTTGATATGAAGGTTTCCAAGAACATTTTTTTTTGTTTTATGTTAAGGCCAAGGAGTTTATGTTGTCAACAGAAGAGACGAGAAAACCGTCGAAAGAGATTGGAAAGTTAGAATGCGTTTTGAAGGAGATTTTGCAGAAGTTGGGTTTTTTAAAGAATTTGAATTTCACAAGGTTGAGACGACCCCACCGGAGTTCTATCCAGATCAGCGAGAATAGAATAGGAAAGATTAAAAGACGAGATGCAATTCTAGAAGTAAACAGAGGAAGCAAGAAATAGAAAAATGAGTTGATGCAAGTGAAGGGTCGAGTGCATCGAGGTATATGGGCGGATATGTAGATGTTGCAGGTGAGAAGATCATTAATAAAAAGTTGTAATAAAGTAGGAGGTAAGACAGAACCCTGAGGAACACCACTATTGACAGAAAAGAAGTCGCGCCCATCACAACAGCGAATTTAGAGATTTGAAAGAAAGCTTGACATAATTAAGCAAAGAGAAAGAGGGAAACCAAAGGAGGGGAGCTTGGAGAGCTGTGAGCGTGCCATACTCGTCAAATGCTTTGAATGTCAAGCACCACCACGCAAGTCTCCACCCGTAGTTCCTAAGAGCTGAAAATCATAAATCGGTTAGATAGGAAAATATATCGCCAGAAGAACATCTAGCGCTGAAAGGCGTACTGGCTATCGGAAAGAAGGGAATGAGTTTCCAGATAATCTAAGAAGTGAGAGTTGAGAAGGTTTCAAAGATCTTAGATAAAATAAAAGTGAGAGCTATAGCGCGATAGTTTACAAAGGATCAGAGCTGTTTCCTTTTTTCGGAATAGTTGGAACATGTCGAGCTTTTCCAACACTGAGGAAAGTGCTAGTATTGAGACATGGGGAGTATAGTTGAATGAGGGGCGGGGATAGCATGGAAGCACACTCCTCAAAACTTGGGAGGAATGCCATCTGGGCCACGTCTTCCTATCCTTTATAGATTTCAGGGGCCTATGACCCGATCAAATGTATCACAGCCAAAGACATAGGCAACCCTGGAGGAGAAGGAGAGGAAGAGAAATGCCAGAATCCTCTTGGGTTGAGTTAGTGGAAAATAGGAGGCCGAAGAGCAAGGCTTTACAGTTGGAGGAAGTACAACAAACCCATCAGAGGAATGGGAGATTTACCGAAATTACTAAAGATGTTTTTGGCAAGAGAGGCCAAAAGATTTGTCAGTAGGAGAACTAAGAAGGTAGCGCACTTTCGTTTGAATGAAACCCGTTGCTCGTCGAAGAGTATCCCTACAACGATTTCTAGCTGATGAAAATTAGGCGAGAGTCATTGGAGAACGAGAATTTTTCACCCCCGATACACACTGTCTCTAGCCTGAATGGCCAGAGAACAAGCATGATCAAACCATGGTGTGTGAGGAAAGAAAGATTTAGTTGAAGAAGGAATGAACTTGCTAGTCCCATCAACGATTACAGCTCCTCCTTATCTTTTAAAATTTATACATCCATCATTATTCCCTAACTGAGCCAATTTGCTATCACTCAAACTTGGAAACCTTACATTTAAGTACCTGGTCTAAATATTTTATACATATATGAGGAACGGCCACTTAAGAGATCGTTACGGACCACAAACATGTATCCTAATTTCCATTAATATAATTTCATATCATTAATTATTATTATTATTATTATTATTATTATTATTATTATTATTATTATTATTATTATTATTATTATTATTATTATTATTATTATTATTATTATTATTATTATTATTTATTATATTATTATTATATTATTATTATTATTATTAATATTATTTATATTCATTATTATTATTATCTTATATTAATTATTATTATTATTATTAATATTGTTATTATTATTATTTAAAATTAGGAGACCTAAGGATAAAAATTTAGAATCTTTAAATAATTTCGGAGGAGTTAAACCCGACCCCAGCGTCTACAGCCTTGTATATATAAATATATATTATAGTATATATATATATATATATAAATATATATTATATATATATTATATATATATATATATATATATATATATATATATATATATATATACTATATATATAATATATATATATATATATATATATATATATATATATATATATATATATTATATATATGTCTATATTTATATATTATATATATATATATATATATATATATATATATATATTATATATATATATATATATATATATATAGAGAGAGAGAGAGAAATTTATATTATTTTTTAAAATAATAGGTATATACATCGGGCATCGTTGCAAAAATTTACTATATCGTCATCGTATCGGCAAAAATTTCATAATCGTCCCATCATTATTAAAAACATATAAGTACACTAAAATCAGGGTGTTTAGTACATGTTTACTAATTCTACACCACACCGGCTCACACGGTTGTGTCGGTACCTACACCTATAATCACTCATTTGACCCGCCATGCGAGACTTCTTCTGTTTCCTTCTTCTTCTTTTCCTACATCCATCTTCCTTCGTCTTCTTCAGTGCTTTTCTTCTTTTTCCGATGGGGCCCCCTTCAAAGCGGGACCTCAATCTCAATTTTGGTTCTGAAACCCTCACAAATGAGTTCTACCATTGAAAACATAGATTTAGACAACCTCATGTTTCTAATATTGGTTGGAAACCAGAATTCCGTATCTGCTCCGCCCACCACCAGGTCCGGCTCCGCCGCATTTGGTTCGCTAATTAATTTACATAGCCATTCTTTTTATTTATTCTCTTCTATACATCACCAAATATCACCTTCTAGTCCATTTTAGGTTTTGGGGCGGGAACTCACCCTCTGACGTACCCGCGAACGCCCGCCGAATTGAAACATTTGATGCAGCAATGTTGATCACATATAAACAGGCATGCACTTTTGAAAGAGGTACATGTCTCTAACCCTCCGGGCTTAAGATATGGTGTTTGGGGGTCAATTGAAATCAATTGAAACTAGAATAAATGACGCCCCCTCTGGGCATGGGATCTGGCGTTCGGGAAAGTGAACCACCGAATCTCTTTTTTTTGGATGTTCTACCGCATCTTCAAAAATACTATGCAACACCGACTCAGCTTCATAGCTCAGAAACAAAATGTTATACAGGTGTATAGAAAAGGGGTTAAGGGTAAAATTCTAATCTAAACATGCTAGGAGTGCTTCGATGCCGTTATACAACCACGGATTCGAATCACTATACTTTAAACATACCTAAACCATCTAAAACTCGGTATATCCGTCACAATAGGATTAGCATCGCACTAGAAGTGTTACAAAAGGGGACGGGTGCTAACTTATGAAGGAACATCTGACATCTATAATACACACAATGAATCCACTACCTTTCACCTAGGTGTAGACACCATATTATGGTGTATTCTATGACGTAGAACATGTCATGCTAGAAGTGCTAGAAGGAAGCATCCTACACATTCTAAATATACACCAATCGAATCACCACAACCTTATAACATAGGGTAGACATTAATATTAGTGTTGTTCTATATATATATATTCTGTCGTGCTAAAAGTGCTAGAAAAGGGAGCGGATACTAACTCATAGAAGGGAAGCAATTCTAGCACACCTTTAACTATACCAATCGACTCTCCCAATACTTAATAACATAGTAATCACTAATATTGGTGTACTTCAACGATGTAGGTCATGTCGTGCTAGAAGCTAGAACCAGGTGCCAGCTGGTGCGTGCTAGAATGGTTCAAAAGTGATTTGATACTATATAGTAGGCCATAGCCGCCCCCGTTCCGCCCCCCCGCCGCCCCCCCGTCCCGCGTCTTGATTATCCGTCATATGTATCCTTAAAAACTATTAAATGCTACATGTAAAAGAATACTTGCGGAATGCTGGTCCAATTTAGTGCAAAAACAATGTAAAAAAAAAAAAATAAAAAAAAAATAAAAAAAATATATCTTTAAAAAAAAAAAAAGCTACAGCGAAAAGATATACATTTTTGGAAGCCTGGTAAAGAATTTCACATAGGAAAATGTAAAAAAAATAAAAAATAAGAAAAGTTATTGTTAATAATTATAAGTAATATGATAGAAGGCCTATTTAGAGACCTTTTATTGGTTTCTCGTTAAAATAATAGCTTTCTATTAAATTTTTGCTTTTTTTTAAATTAGGGGCTCGAGCCGACGGGAACATAGGGGGATTTTCCATACTCCGTAGGGGAGGGGCGGAGGAATCCCCGTGACACCCACATACCAAAGAGGCGGGGGTTGGAGACCTCCCGAGGGAAATAATCCTAACCCGTAGTTCCAGCGGAAGCCGAGAGACCGACTCTGCATCGGGGGTATAGCCTTGGTATTCTTTAGTAATTTTGTTTTTTGTAAAAAACAAATTTAATAGAAAAGTCTATTATTTTAAGCGAGAACCAATAAAGGTTCTAATAGGCTCTAATCATTTACTATAATCTATTAAACAATAATTTTTTTTATTTTTTTTTTTTTTTTTTACATTTCCCAGTGAAATTTTACCAGGATTCCTAAAATGTATTCCTTTTTGCTGCTAGCTATTGTAGTTTTTGAGATATAGTTTTTATATACTAATATAATATATATTATATATATTATATATTATATATATATAGATATATATATATATATATATTTATATGAATATTTATCTAAATATTATTTTTACCTTTTTTTTTTATTACATTTTTCGCACTAAAATTGGACCAGATTCCAGCAATGTATATTCGATTTTTTTTTTTTTTTTTTTTTTTTTTTTTTTTTACTGTAGCATTAATAGTTTTAAGATACATATGACGGCTAAAATCCGAGCTGACCTATTATATATATATTAGTATATATATATATATATATAGATAGTGATATATATAATATATATATATAGTATATATATATATAATTATATATAATATAAATAATATATCTATATATATATATATATATATATTATTTATAGATTTATAATGTAGAAAAATTAATTTATCGTATATAATCGTAATACATTTTATATGTAATTGTATATATTTTTTTATAAAACATCGATATATCGATATTTAAGGGGCATAAAAAGGACGTAAATAATGGGACAAAATTTTATGCTTAAGAATTTAAAATACGTGGTCTACGATTAACACTAAAAACAATAATAATTTTAATATATATATATAGTATTATAATACGTATATATATTAATATATGATATATATATATATAATATCTATATATATATATATATATTATATATATATTATATATATATATATATAATACTATAGTTATAATATATATATATACTATATTATATTATATATATAATATTTATATATATAATATATATATATATATATATATATTATAATATAGTATATTATATATAATATATATATTATATATATATATATATATATAATATTATATCATAATACTATATATATATAATATATTATATTATACACTATATCCGTATACTTCCATCACTCAGATCACATCCTTATATATATATATACTATTATAATATTATTATAGTAATATATATATATATATATATATATATATATATATATATATATTATATAATTAATATATATATGTTATTCTTAAGTTCTATTATCGTCGATATAAAATAACAATAATAATAATAATAATAATAATTAGTATTATTAGTATATTAATGTATAGTAACACTACTACTACTACTACTACTACTACTACTACTACACTACTACTACTACTACTACTACTACTACTACTACTACTACTACTACTACAAATAATAATAATAATAACAATAATTGAAATAATAAATAATAATAAATTAATATATTACTATAATAATAAAATAAATAGATAATAATAATAATAATAATAATATAATATAATAATAATAATAATAAAAACTAATAATTTTTGTATTCTGTTTTATTGAGGTGAAACGTGTCCCGAAGACCGAAGACGAAGAACGCCAACTGAAAGCTACGCCGAAGAAAAAGAGTGAAATCTTTGGGAAAAGTTTTTCCATTTTATTTACTTTATATTTTTTAAATTATTTTCTTTACTCTTTCTTCTCTTATTTATTTATTAACTTCCTTTCACTTTATTCATTTTCAAAACATTATTTTTATTTACAAATTTACATTTAAGCTTTTAAGTTTTCTTTGCTTGCTAAGTTATTAAATGGGAAATTACTTTCTTGAAATTCATTAATTTTTATAAATAATAATAATAATAATATAATATAATAATAAATAATAACATAATAATAATAATAATAATAATAATAATAATAATAATAATAATAATAATAATAATAATAATAATAATAATAATAATAATAATAATAATAATAATAATAATAATAATAAATAATAATAATAATAATAAAATAATATAATAATAAATAATAATAATAATAATAATAATAATATATAATAATAATAATAATTAAATAATAATAATAATAATCAGTAATAAAAAATAATAATAATAATAATAATAATAATAATAATAATAATAATAAAATAACCGCTGTGCTGTATTCCCCCCTCTGTGTAGTATTTTCTTTTTCGTTTGATACTGTCTCCCTTGTGTAATAATAATAACTAATAATAATAATAATAATAATAATAATTAATAATAATAATAATTTCAATAATAATAAATAAAATAATAATAATCAAATTACTATGATAAATCATAGATTATAATAAATCTAATATTGATAATAATAGATAATAATATAATAATAATAATATTGCTCGTAAGAAGCGTATTGAAGCTTAATAATAGACTTGAAATGATAATTAATGCTGTGTTTAGTCTAATGATCAAAATTAAAATGAAAATAAACAGCAATGATTGAAGTTAATAAATGCGTGGAAATGTCAGCTAGAGAGAGTGGCAGTTCTTGAGGGAGTGCGCAATGAATGGGGTGAGCTTTGATTATTTTTATATAGAAATAAACATTCATTTTATAAATAAAAATTTAAAATATTGACACATGAGAGAAAGAATTAATTCTCAGCCATTACAAGTTCCAAAATGGAAGCTAAAGAAATGTTTCAAATAAGATAAAATATGTCAAACTTTTGTTCTACATTTATTGATGCGGAAAATACTTCAATAATTACAAATAATAAAAAAAAAAGATAAATAAATAAATAGGCACAAATTAATCACATATAAAATTAGTATAAATACTTCCATTAAATTGTACGTGCATTAATGCTACCACTGAGAGCTTTTGTATAATATATATATATATATATAGTATATAATATATATAATATACTATATATATATACGTATATATATATATATATTATATACTATATATATATATATATATAATTATATATAATATATATATTATATATATATATATATATATATATATATATATATATTATATATATATATATATATAAGGGAGATAAAGAACTGTAGAAATTATAGGGAATTAGTTTTATTGAGTGTTGTAGGAAGATTATATGCTGGTATTTTGGTCGAAAGATGCGTCCGAATGACTGAAGGACTGATTGTAAAGAATTATGGTGCTTTTAGGATGGTAGAAGAGGATGTGTGGATCAAACTTTTACATTGAAGTAAATGATTGAGAAAATGAGGGATGAAAGAGAAATTGTATTTAGGTTTAGGATTTGCAACATGGCGTGATGATGGTGTAATATAAGAGCTACTATGGCAGGTGTTAGTGATATAATGGTGTTGTGGTAGGCTTCTGAATGGTAAATCAAAAGTTGTATGACGATAGTGTAACGTGTGTAAGAATAAATGGTGTCAAATACGGGATTGTGTTAGTATTAATAAGAGTGAGGCAGGGTTGTTGTTATGTCTACTGTTTATTCAATTTGTATATGGATGGTGTTATGAAGAATTAGAGGTGGGGTGGCAGGTAAATGGTGTTCGGAATGATGAGAATTGAATGAGTGGAGGTGTGCCTATTATTACTATTGCGGATATTGGCGTTTTGTGTGGAATCTGATAGACAGTTTGGAAGATTTTGTAGAGAGATGTGGCGCGTTTTAAAAGAGGGTTTGAAAGTAAGCACGTAGATAAACACACGTTATGGGCGTTGTGATTGAGGACATCCTCCAGTGTGAAGTTATGTTAGAATGTGACGCATCC